>JAHBCN010004701.1:0-61519 GCA_019359885.1 Listronotus oregonensis | reverse complement strand
AAAAGCCAGACAGGCTATTATTAAGGAAGGCCTATGAAAAAACCTAGCGATGAGCACAAATGACTTTATTAAGGTGCAAATGAAAAACCTGACAGGCATACTGACAGGTCATTGTAGAAGCAGACACTACCTCACAAGTTAGAAAAATACACAAAATAATAGCGCCAGATCAGTGCAAAAGTTATGCAAACATAAGGGACTGGACAGGGTTGCGGAACCTGTGTATGCTTAAGGGTTGGTGTAGATCATAATCGGCTTAGGCCTCAGTGCTCAGGGTCCCAGCGAAGAAACTCACCATGCTTCGATACGATATGACACGATACGTTTCTTTGTTGTTACCATAGTAACGTTTGTTAACCCGATTGCTAATAAAAAGGTGTAAAACGACGATCCGTGTTTTTACACGGTAGGTATTACGGAACCATACTTACCAAGGTTTTCGTGGCCAATGTACACTTAAATTTTAAGGACAAAATTCAAATCACCCCATACTTATTTATCGTGTATTTTAACTTTTAAAAGAAAAATTAGTTTGACTACCTGTGTATTAAGCAATATTTAATTTTAATTTGCATATAATTTTCTTTATTACTACAAATGTTACCTAGAAACAAGTACTTGGTGTCAAACTTCGTAGATTACCTTAACTTAAACGAAAAAATTTTTGTGAGGTTTAAAAACTAATACCACATTTTGCACGAATCCTCTTAAATTTATTTATTATGTATGGCAAGGAGAGCTGAAATAAAGCTATATACATTTAAATTCAACTGTATTCAAAAGATGTCTGCTATTAACTTAATTAGCTGTTTGACGTGAAAGCCTTTCTGCATCGGCTCGGTTGAGAAGCTATCATTGGTTGAAGCTAACGGAGGACTGATCTCGCAAAGAAAATAATTACATTTAATGAGCAGTTGAGAACGGCGAAGGTAACTTCTTAATGCTAAATTATTAAGTTTATACACGGGCAATTGCCTGCTATTATCGATTTGTTCGTGTAGAAGACTGCACCGCGATTTTAATACGGCAATATGGCAAGACTCCCACTCGGCATTGTATTCCGACTCGACGTTGTTTAATAGACTTTTAAGGAAATAACTTGCTTTTAGGTTTAACTTATTGGTTGTGACAGGCATTTACTTGTTAAAAGTATGAAAGGAAAACATAAAGTTTTGTTTAAATATGACAATAGAAATAATTAGATATGCATTTTCGGAATTTATGGTTTTGTCAGAGAGACAAGACGGATATTTAAATATTTAACAATAACCGGCTTTTATATTTTAAACTTTTAATTTGTTGTTGTTTTATAAATTTGTTGTTCTTAGTTTTAATAGCTTAGAGTCTGACAAAGACAATTTTTTGCAATGAGGTTACTTAAACTTATCTAAATATTGGGTCATAGGATTGACCTTTTTTTATCTTGGGACATCCGCAAAGGTTTAAGACCCAAGTGTGTGTCTAAAGTGTGTTAAGAGGTAGTTTATTAACACGGTAGTTAAATATTTAAAGATTTGAAGAAAACGGGAAAACTTCTGCGTTCAGTAGGTTCCACGTTCGGGACACTCTAGGGATGAAGGAACGAACAAAGTGAGACGTTTGGGGCCTCTTAAATTGGACTATATATAGATGTATAAGAGTGGTACTATGAGTTGCTCTGTTGAAAGCTGCTAGAGAAGAAATTATACTGGGTAACACCAGAAAAATTTATTGTATCAGAAAGTTTGATAATTATACATGAAAAATAATAGTATTTATATGACCTTCACGGCTTCGTTGACAGGAAGTTATCCGAAGGTCAAAGTTTTGGATAATTTTTTGCAATAAAACTGGATCAATGGCATCTATGGTACCTCGAATGTTCTAATTCAATTGTTAAAGTGTTTGTGGGTTATTAGTGTACATTTTGTTATCTAAGATAACTTCAAAGAAATTAATTCAAAGGTGTAAGATCACAGGATCTTGGGGGTCAATTAACATCAGAGTTTCTGGAAATGATGCGATTATCGAATTTCGAGCCCAATAAAGCGATTGTGCAAATCTGAGACATTAAAAATGGTCCAACGGTTAAGGTTGCTAAGTTAGTTGGATTTTGTAAGCATAAAAATGAAGGCCCTTCGTTAAAATCCGTTGCATAGTGCCATAATTCAAGTTCAAATGTTGTGCTTGGGGACGGATTGAGGTGGTGCCCACATACCGGGGTATTTGGGGAGTATGAAATACCAATCAACGAAAACGCGAAGTCCGAGGATTTTTTCCCGGAAATTTTAGAAAATTAAAGTGCAAAGTTATAGGTTTAAAGATTTTTGATCTAAAAATTTCATTTCTTTAAAATGACAATTTTGTGGTTGAATTTGGGTCAAATTCTATTTATTCTTTATATGAAAATATTAGCCTATTATTTAAAAGAGGCATGATATACATAAAACAACTGTTTGTATCTGACTAAAAGAAGTGGAATGTAAATTAACTATACATCCTTATTTGTGGATAATTAAACTTCTTAATAATAAAATCATAGTTACAAATATACTGTATAGCAGGCCTACTAAAACGAATGATTTATGCTTTAATAAATTAAATAATATGCAACAAATATTCGATTAAAACTTATATTACATGTATTTACATAAACTATTTGAAATCTTTGCTATGAAACCTGTAAAAAAGATTTTTAAAATATATATTACAAAGATAATACTACTACGGATAAGATAAACCATTCAATGCTATATTTTTGATACCCTAATGGACTTTGGCTAACGCGAGCCGATGTCCATCGAGAATTTTCGCGCTATGCATTTCAATCCTTGAACGAAAGTTAAACAGTGTTGCCGGCAGGTCTTTACTATTGGCGTGATAAAACGCGACTAGAAAATACACACCCGTTTAGCCGCCCGCTTTCTCTACTTCGTATTCCGAATAAGGTACAGGCGACAGACATTGGCAACGTCGCACATGGTTTCGTACCTCGTTTCGCTGCGGCAGGGGTTACCGACTTAATTTTATTCGCATTTAGGAAGCATTGATATCTCCGAACTGATTCAGAGCGCCCCATTTAAATGAACCATCTATCAGTAGTAGTATTATCTTTGATATTAGCTGTAGTTATATTAATAATCCATACATTTTTTAGTCTTAATATATTAAAAATAATTAAATTAAGTATCTAAGTTAAAAATTTGTTATAAAATTGTTCTGTTGTAATTTATTCTTTTGAGTAAGTTTTGTCAATAAAAAATAATAATAATAATAATATCACTACTGTACTGACAACTGATAAAAAAAAAATTCATGGCCGATTTTGCGCCCCCGAGATAGCAGCGCCCTTGGCGCGAGCCCCTTTTGCCACCGCCTAAATACGGCCCCGCGAGGATCCTGATACTTTTTACGACAATCCAGCGAACGGACTATGGTTACAGTGTATTTGTGGACCATATTTTAATAATATACAATTGACATTGATCCGACTGTGTATTTAATATTAGTTATTTTTTTAAAAGGATTGTTAGTCCGTAAATTGTCAACTTTTTTGTACTTTATTCAGCTTGGAGTGCAGTAACTTTTTATTTTTAGTTTATTTAAGCTAAATACTACCATTTAGAATTGTAAATTTCCTAGCCTATGTAAAATACATAAATAAAAATAAGTTGCAACCAGGTATGTAAACCACTATTTAATTTTACTTCATTCACTGTCATCGATCAAGTTCGCATCAAACGGCAAACACTCTTTTATTACTTTGGGTAAAATTCAATTTTAATAATAGGCTTTGCTACAGAAATGATTAAAAATTATGAATTTGGGGTACTCACCAGATGAGACGGCTTAGGCCCCGATTGACCCATTTGAATTAACAAATCAACCTGAAAAATACTGTTACGGACATCATAAAGCACATAGTCCAAATCTTATTAAACCAGGAAACGAACCATTTTTCCTAGCAATTTTTTTAAAATGCCTAAAATGGCTTGAAATTTTGAGGGTAGGTCGGGAATAGTCCAAGGATCAAAATCAATATCATGCCTTTACCTTGGAGGTGGTTGTCAAACCATCTCGGGGGTTGAATTTTTTTATATTTTGACCACAGGAATCGATAGAAAAATGATTTCTAGGCAAAAAATGTTTCATGCATTTTGTAAAATGCATACTTTTTGAGTTATTTGCGATCGAAAGTCATAGTTTTTCGTCGATAAAATCAACGTTTTTAATTGGTTTTTGCAAATAAAGTTTGTTTAAGGTTAGCTGCTATTTATCAAACACAAAATTTCAGAGTTTCAAAGGCAAATAAAGCAAAATGTACGTATTTTTCCAGGAAAACTAATAATAACTTTGCATTCGCAAAAACCCTTCTTTAAAGAAATAAAAAGGTATGTATCATAAAAATTCAGTAAGTTAGGATTAAAATAAGGTTAGACAAAAATTTTTTGAGTCAAAAATCTTCGAAAATAACCCCCTAATTACCACCCTACTTCAAAAGTTTTTCTCTTTATCCATGTATCATAAATACATTCTAAAATTTTAACCGATTTAAATTGCTTAATTTTGTAAAAATGGAGCTGCAAGCGAAAATTAAATTTCAGAATTTTAATAAAAAATGACCTTTTCTTCAAAATAACTTAAAAACTTGGGGAGATACGTAAAAATTACTAAGATATCAAATTGTAGCTTTTTGAATTAAAAATATTTCGCTTTTAATTTACCGTATGACGAAAATTAAGTGACGCGTGAAAATCATTCCTTTAAAAGTAAGGGTTTCAAGCAGTTTTAATATACATATAATGTCGTTAAAATTAAATTGCAGTGCAAGCGTATTTATAACTTCAATTATAAAAAATTTTGGTCTTGACCAAAGTAAAATATTAACAATTCGTAAAATATTCCAAAAAATTTGAAGAATTTGTGTATAGTTTTAAGTATTTTTTTTTTACTAAATATTTAAAGTGTTCAATCCAGTGAGCTGTTAGATTAACTGTCAGCTCATTTGAGGTGCTATTATATTGCCCAGGTATTTAGTTTTTCTTACTGCACAAAGGACCCCGCACCATTTACATTAAAATCTTGTCTACGGTGAAATGTTGTAAAAATCTAGGATTTGCTAGATTAAATTAAATCATGCTGAACAAGAAATGTCCTTTGGTCCAATGCCCGTTATGCCTGTTAAAAAAAGTTATAAAATATGCTTTCGAAGCCAAACGAGATAATATCTACCAGAACAGAAGAAATTATAGAGGAGCTTTGTACCTAAAGGTTATGAATGTATGTGTATGTGTAACAATTGTTGACCATAATAAATCTGATTTCTGTTGAATGTTTGACTACCCTTTACTGGTTTTAGTTTATTTCTTTTTGGTGACATCTCAGGGCCTTTTAGTTGTCTGAAAGGGTTCAATTCGATATTTTTGTATACAATGTAACTCAAAAAATAATTATTGGATCAGCATTATCTTAAGGTGGCAAGAAGTGTTGAGGTCGGTAATCATCTGATTCTATTAGGGTACCCACATGGGCACATTCACCCATCAATGACCTATGATGGGCAATTGTTAGAAAATAAAGAAAATTCAATACTCGCGTGAGTTTTACGTAGCTCAAAGAATATTTACCTAAAACTAATTTGGCTAAGAGTAACAGCACTTTAAAATGAGGCTAAAATTATATATCGCGGTTTGGGCTCCGTGCTTAAATCTTTGACACTTGATTAACCATCTGGATTATGTAGTATCACTCCTATCGTAGTTACCATTTGTAAGTATAAAAACTAAAGATGATCCGGATTCGTGATCCGATAAAAAGAAATCGATTTCCTGAATTCGATTCCTTTTTTCCTTATAAAGGGAATCGTGATTTGTATTGGTGATTCAATTACGAGAATCTGGATCCGTAAATCGATTCCTTTTTTGAAGGATCCGTCCCAGCTCTGCCAAATTGTCATACACACGATTCCTAACCTTATCTACTTGGGAGCTATTGACCGATTTGTGCTTCTGTGACTACCCTGTATATGATTGCTTAAATCTGCTATTTTATAAGACGTAATTTAATTTTTTTAAATCTTTTTATATAAAGAATCTGTATTACTTAGGTTGCTATTTAAAAAAAAGTTAAGATGTTCGAGAGAGCTGGTTGAAAATATTACAAAGATATAAAACAATAATACAAACTAATTTTTGTGTTTTATTGTTTTCCTGTTAATGTTCTATATAGAAAGTTTAAATTTATGCAGATATTTTGAACAACTCTGTATTTAGATTTTATATTATATGACGACCAATTAAATAATTTTTACTTTGTTGTGCCCATAAAAGTTGAATTAAACGAAAAACCTAATGTTAAATGCTCTTTAGGCCCCTAAAAAATACTCGCAAGGTACGTTTTTTGAGTCACTGATTTTGAATTTGGGGATCCCGAAAAACTTAAATCCCTGGAATACCCCTAAAAGGGCAAAAAACATCCTTTTTAGAGGCTTTTTAAGAATAATGTTATAAAAAAAAATTTAAAAATATTTAATACTAATACAAATTTGTATTTTTATGACATTATATTAATTTGAGCCTAAATTAAATTTTGGGGTAATTTAATGGGGGTGAAACTACCCCCAATCGCTCCTAAAATATCGTACAATTAAAAAAAATGCTAAAAAAAATGCTGTTCTTTTTGCCTAAAATTTTGGATAAATAGCAATTTGACGACCAAAAAAAAAATTTCTCTCCCATAAGGGATTATAAGTACCCCTTGCACTCCTTTTGAGGGCTTAGAAAATATCTAATCCGAATTAAAAGTAAAACAAAGAGTTTAAAATTATTTCTTTTGTATTTTTCTTTATTATACCAAAAAATTTGCTTACAAAAAAGTATCACCAGATGTTTTTGCCCTTTTGACGAGAAAAACTACCCCTAAAACATGATAGAATAAAAAGGGCACGAAAAAAAAATGAATTTCTCACATTTTGCCTTGGATTTTGAACAAAAAACCATTTTTCGATAAAAAAATCATCTCATTAACAACAAAAATGAATCCGTAAATCTTTCTTGGGGGTTAAAAAAATATCTTATTTAATGTAAAATAAAAACAATTAGTTTGCAATAATTACTTTTACATTTTTTTACTTTTTACTTTATTTTTTGAATAAAAAGCCATTTAAAATTAAAAAAAAAGGTGCGAGGGGTACTTAAAATCCCTTTGGAAAGAAATATTTTTTTGGTCGTAAAATGGCTACATATCCAAAATTTAGGGCAAAAAGCAGACCAATTTTTTGTTTAGCTTTTTTTTTAATTGTATGATATTTAAGGGATGATTGGGGTTATTTGACCCCCAATAAATTGCCCGAAAATTTAATTTAGGCTCAAATTAATATAATGTCAGCGACCCAAAAAACGTTCCCTGGGAATATTTTCTAAGTGCCTAAAGAGCATATCCATAAGTTTTTTTTATAAGAATTTAATACAAAACTCCTAAAAAGGGTGTTTTTGCATTGGATGTCGGAATTTCCGAGCTGCAGGACCCGAAAATTCGGAATCAGCGATCCAAAAACCGTACCCTGAAGGTAGTCTCTACTTGCAGCGAAATTGGGCACCCAGGACCCGCGTTTTGAATGGACTATATAGTGAAAACTATAATTTGTTTGCTATTTTACAATTTCTTTAAAGCCACAAATATGGTACTGTTTAATCTTCATTGAACAACCCTTTACACAAGTTACCCTTGTAATTTAAAAATTCCTAGTTAATCACTTTGTCGTTAAATACCTATGGGCTTTATAAAAAAAACTATATACAGGATGTCTGGAAATAAAGTTCGAATAATTCTAGGGGTGATTCTACATGTTAAATTATGAAGAAAAGTTCATATGAATATAGGTCCGTCATAAGGTTGCTATGGCAATTCAAAGATTGCAGCGGGATACAGATTTTTATTTTATATCTTTGGAACCGTTTTAGGTAGCCATCTGAATTTTGGCATATTAGTTGCTTATAATAATAGGTACCTTTCAGTGTTTTTACCAAATTATTATTTTACTCAGGGGCGTCCCGACAGGAAAGGTCTTATTTAATTTGTTCACATTTTTTTTAAACGTCATATTTTTGCAGTTTTCTTTAGAAATCTTAATTCCGAGGTATAAATGACATAAAAAAGGTATTCTTGTAGAAAACCTGTCAGGGTAGCCGCTTTCGAGAGAACACTCCTCAAAGAACATGTGAATGTGTCGCAGGCGTATTGAATAATTCGGCTTTTTGCAAAAAGACTAGGTGTTTTGCAAAATGCCGGCGTTTTGAACAATTCAATACATTTCTGCAACGAGCCCGGCTATTCTCAGGCGTTTTGCAAAATGACTAACCAGAGCTAGGCGGATTAAACAGTAATTAAATTCCTTTTGGGAATGACAAAACATTAAATTTAGTAATTTTCAATATTTTGTCTTTTTCAAGATTTAAGTTGGAATAAATAATTTATCAGCGGTATTATTTTTTAAAACTAACCACAACTAACCAAAACTATATTGTTTAAACGTAAATGAGAAATTAAGTGCACTCTTAAAAAATGTACCGCCTATCTCTATAATTCGATCTTGAGTCCATAGTTTCTTCGTAGAATTTACTGGTATTTTGAAATAATATAAATGTATTTCTTTATAATGATTGTCCTTGATATTGTCCTTAAAAGTAGGGTCATCGGTGATTTCATCCATTCTTTTTTACTTTTTAAAGGTAATAAAACAGAAACAAGTATTCTGGTTAATCTCGTACAATAACAAATAATGCATACATTTTAAGTTAGAAAAAACCGCGTAAACGTAGGTTCAACGTTTTGTGAAATTTAACTTCTCATTTTGTAACAAAAATGACATAGTTGTTCAATCCGCCTAGCTCTACTTAGTCATTTTGCAAAACGCCTCAAAATAGCCAGACTCGTTGCAGAAATGTATTGAACTGTTCAAAACGCTGGCATTTTTTAAAACACCTACGACCGAGTGATGATCGCGTTGTTAAATTTAGCAATGGACTTAGCAATTGTTAAAAGTTAACAACGGTTTAGAATGTTTAAAAAAATGTCAGATTTTGACAGGTTGCCTACTAAAATCATTGAATAACACTGACAACGACGTTTTGTTAAACATTCTAAACCGTTGTTAACTTTTAACAATTGCTAAGTCCATTGCTAAATTTAACAACGCGATCATCACTCGGCCGCTAGTCTTTTTGCAAAACATGCGGTATATTTTATATATTGCTTTATACGTATATAAAAGAAAAAATAGTATTTTGCTAAATACCTTCCATCAATTTCCAAAAGGCATGATTAATATTTTATGGGTCCTTTCAATATTTAGCTTTAAATGAAAGTGCATATGAATATTATCAAGTATAACTTCAAGATCATACAATGGAAACCATAAAATACCACAAAAGCAATACATTTGTACCAAATATTTGAAATAATAATATAATTAATGAATTAACTTAACACCAAAAAAAAAACTTTAAAACTTAGTCAGTAGTCAAATTATCCCAAACTAGCACTAACCATGCTACTTAACCCAAATAGATAATAAATCAAAATACACCAAGTTAACATTAACAAGTTCTATAAAATTATACTAAAGGCAAATCCATTAACTCAGCCAACTAAATTTTATCGCCCCAAGTTCGTATCTGGACAATATAAAGTCCCCAACTTAATTGAAGTTAAAAAGGGTTGCATAAATATTTAATAAGGATTTAAACAGTTTCTGTTGACTTTATACAGTTTCTAAACATTATTGGAGTCTGGGCCGACCCTACAGCTAGCTAATTATTAAAATGGAAACGACAATGAGTTTAAAAAGAGGGAATTAAAATTTAATACGATCCAAGGGGAGCCTAATTACCTTACACTCAGTATTCTATTGACTTCTATTAGGTACTTTTTTATTAAAAAGATAAAAATCTGCAAATTTAATTTATTCTCAAAATTTGTTATATTTGTAAAATACTGTTTTTTTTTGAATAATTGGTCAATAAGAAAGCATGTTATTTACTGCTAAGTATTTTCTAAAAAATTCAAACACTTCGCTTTTCATTGCCACCCATCATTGGTGCTATTTTTCCAAATAGTCCAGTAAATGAAGGGACAAAGCTGTAAATAAATCTGAACAGTTTTCCCTCGTGGCGCAATTCTTAGGTCTTCGGGGATACTTTCGAGTGAAAAAAAGTTTGAAAGAGCTGAAAATGGCCCCTCAAGGCCCGAAAAATTGGTTTCCCGCTAAAATTGTTTTGACAAAAAATGAAGATTGCCTTGTAGTCTACAAAAATGGTTCTTATAATTTTTTTCGAAAAATCGATAGTTTTCGAGATAACGGAACCCAGAAGTCCCCTCATATCAGCTGCCGCTCTACCGCTAGAATGCCGCTATCTTCATGGATTCACTTATAAGCGGGCGGACGAATTGTTCCATTACTCGGGCAATAATGTACATTTTTAAATCATTAAAAGTTCATCGGAATGGAAAAACCCGTACCTATCATTGCATATAAGTTTGGGTCCAGTCCGATTTTTCTAGAATATTAAAAAAAGCGGTCAAAGTTTTTTTTTCACAATATTTTGAGAGTATTTCATTAATTTATTGATATTTTTTTTAAATGGTTTGCTATTAACATTTCTTTTTTATAAAGAGACCTTAGCATGTGTTTAATGGTCCCAGAAAATTTTTTTCACAATCATTTTTACGTTTTGATAAAAAATTGTTTTGCCCATTTGCCTTTTTAGCCGTTTAGCCACCTCTATCCAGTGTGCAATATTATGGATTTTTTGACGGCCGTTTTTGCGAAAAATATTGGTGTTTCAAAAAAAATTGTAGGAATTATTTTTGTAGATTTTGAGGTGATCTTCATTTTTTGTGTAAACAAAAATTCTCTAATTCACATATTTTGGCAGATATTCGCGGGAAACTCATTTTTGGGACTTTGGGGGGTCATTGTCAGTGGGTTCCCACGTCGGAATTGTGATAAACTTTTTGTCGGTCGAAAGCATCCGCGAAGACCTAAAAATTGCGCCACAAATGAAAACTGTATAGATTTATTTACAGCTTTGGGTACTTTTAGGTCTTTAGTTATCGGACTAAAAGGAAAAAGGACATGGCACACAACATAGGATTCTGGCTCTCGAACGATTTTTTTTAATTTGTGTATGCTGTTTCTTAGACATTTTTGGGCAGGCCTATAGGGTGGCCCAAAAAATCACTGAGAAGTTTAAGCTTACCTGTTTATGAATTCCAATAGAAACGCTTAAAAAGAGTTAAATTTCGTCTAAATTCAACGGAATAACATTTTATATACTTGTTTAATGTTAAAATAATTTGATTTAACATTTAACACATACAGGGTGGTCTAATATCGAATAAATAATATGGATTATGCCAACTAAAATGTTAATATACTTGAATATATATATATATATATATATATATATATATATATATATATATATATATATATATATATATATATATATATATATATATATATATATATATATATATATATATATATATAATTTAAGTTAAAATATTTTAGTTTATTGTCCTAAATATACAGGGATATTTAGAATTAAAGATATTTTTTTTGGTTTGGTCTTACAAGATATTTTGTGACATATAAAAAGTACATAGTTTTAAAATCTACACATTTTTCTGGCAATTTTTAACAGAGGTATAATCAAGTAATTTTCGTGTACACCTACAGGGTAAAGTATCTAGGAGCATTTATTCACAATGTCTCCTGGATTTACCTATATTTTTAGGATAAGTCGTTTTAAAATTGTTTGCCGCGCAAAAAAATGCTGGTGTAAAATTAATTTAACATGGTCTATTAAATTATTTATTAATTTATATGATTATTAGCTTTCAATTTTAAAAACACAAAATTAGCTCGCTTTTTGACTTGGAGCACAAGAAACTGGCAAAAAAGTAAAAATTCTAAAGATATATACCAATATATTATGAAATTAACATATTACTTGGCATAAACATGTTGATTTCTTCGATACTGGAGCTACCTGTACCTATGTGTTGAATAGAAAATCACATATTTTAACTTTGAGCAAGTATGTAAATTATTTTTTTGTTGGATTTAGCTGTTAAGTCAGACTTTTAGGCGTTTAAATTAGTATTTAGGTAGGTAGGAATACCTCCGCTTTCATAAAGACAATATATTTTCCTTCTTATTAGGTCCTGATCACTATTGTCTATACGGTGAGATTGAAAATCACTACGTTTTTTTCTTTTGTTCAATTCTTCACTAATAATAATATCCCTAATCGATGATATTGGAGTTTTTGTAAGTAGACAGGTTTCTTTTAAAGCTTCTTGTTTAATTAGACCTCTACTGATTAAAGTTTTATACACATTTTTCACAACCTGCTTTGCATCTAATGACAAATGATTTCGACGTGACATAGTTATATTCTCGTAAAACAACTTTTTCGAAACGCACAGTAAAAACGGTTATTCAACAGTGCCATTAAAATATTTGCCAAAATATTTATATGCCTAATGGTTAATACTCAAGAAATACCTGGCCCACCCCTGCCCTTATGAACAAATGGGTTTACCCAATAACAATAGGTAATAAAATCGTTAAAGGTTTATTGGGGTATGGTCCGTCAAAAGCCATAACGATATACTTTGAGACAGACTTTACCAGTAAATTTAAATATTTTTATGAAAGCGTGCAGTGTTGCCAGATCGGGGTATTTTTTAATAGCCCCGCATTTTCACGTCTGAAGTATAATTGGAGAAAATAAAAAGCCGCTTTAACTAACCAGAACTAACCATGACCGACCTTTTAGACAAATTCAAAAGCCCTCAGTTCTGGTCGGTCATGGTTAGTTCTAGTAAGTTAAAGCGGCTTTTTATTTTTCCCAATTATATTTCAGACGTGAAAACTTGCTGACCCAAATTTGCATGTAACGGAAAAATTGAAAAATATTAAAAATATTGGTGGATCATCAGAAACAATTTTGTTGCTTGTACTATAAGAGTAATTAAGTGCTTGCCTGCAAAGCAACAAAATCACAGCCGTTGATAACGTAGTGAAATATAAAGTTCAAGGTAGCATGTTTAAAAAAAATCTTATATTTGGATATTGCTAATTTATAGCACAAATTTAGCATCAAAATCGTGTGATGCAGTCGACAGGTAATTAACGATTTATCAAAAATTTCTGCTATCTTTATATCAATATAACAGAAACTTCAATTTTTCTAAATCAGTTTAAGTAACAAAATCCTTATTTTAACAACTTATTAGCAACAAATTAGCTACAAATTTAAGGAATTTTTTTATAAAGTTTTGCTAATTTACCCCTTCTTCTTCTTCCCTGCGAGCCGTCTTGATTAACTACCAGGGCAGCGCAGCCTCATGGGTTTTTTGTGCCTTACCCTGCTAGCAGAATAGAGTTGTAGCCAAGAAAATTTGATGGTTAAAGGAAGAATACACAATATTTGATAAAAAAATCTTTATTTTATTGTATATAGATTTGTTCTTTATGTACCCTTTGGATGCGGCACAAAAATAAAATTCCGGAAATATTGTAGAAAAATCCAGTGGCGATCCGTGGGCATAAAAATAAGTAAGGCCAAAGTCCGGAACAATGTCGCAGATCGCTTATTAGTTTTAAAATTTACACAGAAATTACAACCTATTTAAATGTGACGGAGTAAAAGTAATAATTGTAAGTTTTAATTTAATATACATTTAAGAAGGCAAATTCCTGGTGAGGCCTGGCCTCACCTGCCTCATGCTAATCGCCACTGGAAAAATCAGTGCGTGCCATAAATTTAAGTTGGCAACACACTCAAATTTGGAGCAGAGCCAAGTTCTTCTATGCGTTTGGATCTCGGTGCTTTCGTTTCATACAATATATTTTCTACCCTAAAAACCCAAATTTTTGTAAACGCACCTTTCGAAAGACAAAAATTAAATTTCAAATTATGCTTATGGTAAAAAATGCGATAATTCTCAAAAAACTTGTTTATATCAAGTGCATGACGTAACACCATTTTATTGTACTTTTCTGTAAATCATAAATTTATAAAATATTGTATGACCCTAAGATACAAACAGCCAATCCAAATTATCGTAATTTTTTACATTTATTGCCCCTCGCCGATTTCGCGGATTTTTTGCATACAGGGACGCTGATCACAAATCTGAAGTGAGTTTTTTCGACGTTTTTTTTTCAATAAATCAGTCATTAAACATGATAATGAATTTAATCCTATTTCTACTATCTTGCTCTTTCTTTATCACAATATTGGTGATAAATACACTAAGTTATCATAAAATATTTAAAATTTATTAGAAATAGTCGTGTTTTTATTTATTTTTGCCAAGTTTACAGTTACAAAATTCACAAAAATATAGTGATGAGCGAGACCGGTCTTGGTCTTGCGGTCTTGGTCTTGGTCTTGCAGCAAGACCAAGACCGAGACCAAGACCAAGACCGCCTTCTCGCTTGCAAGACCAAGACCAAGACCGGGGTATGCAAGACCAAGACCAAGACCGAGGGTGCAAGACTAGCAAGACCAAGACCGACCTGCAAGACTCTTGCACTTTTGTCACTTTTTTTTAAATTATAATATTCAATTTTTATATTCAATATACAGAGGTATTTCATACAGACATGACAGAAAATGTGTCGAGAACTGCCTAAAAAGGCGATTATTTTATGAGTAACAGGTTTTTTTAATAAAATAATAATTAAATCGGTCACTTCGTTTTTTAATAAAATTATCTAAAAACGATAACTAGTAGATTCAGTAAGATGTTTCAAAAATAATAAGATTGTGACTCAATGGTCCGACAAAGCTCGATATCTCCGAAACCGTTTACGACAGAGAAAAACTAAGAGAACAAAAGTTATAGAAGCTGAAAATTACTTACCTATTCCTAATATTTTTTTTAATTAGGTATCTAGTGATGCCACCTACTGGATCAAAAATTTCCAAAATCCAGGAGAACATTATTTTTGTGCCACACTGTACAAAGTGGCATCATTAGGTTGCTCCTTTAAACTAAGATGTAAATGTAAAAGTGATGGTTAAATAAAAAATATGTTTGTCATTTTATATAGGAATACTTTTTATATAAACGGATTTTAAATTTCACTTCCGGTTTAGACGGAAAAGTCAAAACAATGCCAAAAGTATAATGATGACGTCATTTTTGTCAAAACCGAAAATGATATATAAAAAACCATCTACGTCGACATTGTACCTATATGACAGTTCAAGAATGTCCAGCATAATATACAGGGAAGCGATTTTTTAAATGAATTTTTTGCTATAATTTTTCTATTTTAGGTTAAAAGCTAAAAATAAGGAAGTTTTCTTGAGTGGTAGTGAATTTTTTGGAAAATTCTGAAATAGAAAATAATTTTACATTTGACGCCCTTTTTTCTATAATTTTTGTATATTCAGTTTTTTACTATTATGAACGGTTTCGGATATATCGATCTTTGTTGCACTATCGAGCCACCTTTTATATGCAGAATGTTTATAAAGTATTTGTACAAACTTTGTTCGGCAAATGTTTGACTAATTTGAACATAGAAAGTTTATTTGAACTGAAAAGCTTCCTAAATACCTTTTTTTTTAATTAGAAACCAATGTTTACATATCAGAATCATTTTCATGGAAATTTCACATCTGGTTGAAATTAAAAGTTTTTTTCTGCCCTCAAAGTACTCAGTATTGTAATTTTATATAATTCTTCAAAGAAAATTTAAATATTTAAAATATAAACCCCTACATTTAAAATATCCTTTTTAATCAAATAATTTAAATGTACATGTAAGGTTAAAATTGGTATATTTTAAAATTTTAAAGCAAAAATATAGTCTCCATCTTTATTTATTTGTAAGTATTAAAAAATATATATTTTATTTAAGATTGCTTAGTTTAAATTATTACTACCAAAAAAAAAGCAAGACCAGCAAGACTCTTGCAGCAAGACCAAGACCAAGACCGGGTGGTGCAAGACCAAGACCAAGACCAAGACCTTCTTTGGGCTTGCAAGACCAAGACCAAGACCGGACTTGCAAGACCAAGACCAAGACCAAGACTAGCCCGGTCTTGGTCTTGGTCTTGCTTTGCTCATCACTACAAAAATATCAACTATTTAAATAGAAGGTTGAAAAGTGGCGCCATATATTCTTTTCATGTTAAATCAGATGATATAAATTCTAATATTACCCTATAAAACACATTAAAGTAAGTAAAATATGATTATATCAAATAATTTTAAATATTATTTTGTGATAATTTTGTTTAAAAACCACCAATGTTGTACAATAAAGGAAAAAAACAGTAAAGGTGCAGTTAGTTTGAATTTAAAATTTGATGATGATGGATATCTCGAAAACGAAACGATGCCGAAAAAAATACTTCAGATTCGTAATAAAAGCCAAAAAAACCGTATTGCATAAAAAAAACTTCAAAATTGGCAAGGGTCAAGAAAGGAAAATAAAAAATATTTTTGTTATTTACACAATGATGGTCAACTTTTATACATGGTAACAAAGAAATGTGAATGTCCGGACCTGACCATGCTATTCATTGCGCAAGATCCAAGAGACCCTTTCTTCTATACGTGCTTACGAAATTACTAGCAAGCATGTCATTTTCTTCAAAAGTGTCATATCATTTTAAAATATTAGTGGGATGTTTGGCTGGGTAGGATGCAGTTTTTTAATGTTTTAACATTAACCGAAAGTGCAACCAACTTCGCTATTTTAAGTGGAACACCCTGTATATTAAAAAGAAATAGATTCTACAAGAAATTCTAAAAAATACGTGTGTCTCAAGCTATACCTATTCTTACTAGTTTTCCAGAAAATGATATTTGAAAATGTCACTATACCCGCCATTTTTATCGTTTTTTAAACAATGAAAGTGGAAAAGAAATAATGCGATTTCTTAAACTTCTTTAATGGACCTTATTTCATAATGCCGTAAAAATACAATTTTTAGTTTTACCAAAAGTTTTACAGAAACAGACTTTCGGAAATAAACAACTTTAATAATTTAAATAGAAAACACTACCTAAGGCCTGTAATTTCATTTTAATTCTTATTTCTCAATCTTTTTTTTTGTTATTCATCTTCTATCTCTTAACCTAATTTTGTAAATATTAATTGTAAAATGCAAGGCTGCCTTGAAAATAGCGAAGAAAAATTAAACATATTTTTAAATCAATCCAATGTAGCCTTATTATGAATTTTTAATTTAATTAACCATAGATATTTTCGAAAAGTTGACCGTTTACTTGTCGACACAAATCAACCTTCTCTTCAGATTCCCGGAGCACATTTCCCTTTTCCGTAAGGGTAATAGAGTTTACAGCTCTGATAACTTTATTACTACACAAAAAAAAACTTGACGTAGAGAAATTAAAAAATTGTCCGAAGCCAAATGCACTAAAATAAACGAATATTTTTACAAAAAAAAAGCAAAGGTCTAATTTAATTTACATAACACAAATTACGAATTAATCACTGACAGAATATATTTGTTTATTTTACATAACTTTAGTAATAAAATTTAACAAAATGCCTATGTAGTCCTTTAAAATAAAATGGTCAGAACACAGAACGGGCTTTTTTTGTTGGACTCAAAAAGAATCTTTGATAATAGACATAATTTTGTTATCGTTGTTTACCACAAGATTTTTCTTTTTTCAACTGGATCATTTTTTTATTAGAACAATTAAGGATCTTGTAAATGATGATAAATAAAATTATTTAACTTGCAAACATTTTTAACTAAACTGGCAAAAAAAATTATCTGTTTATAATAAAAACAATACTGTCTGGAGTTAACAAGCTTCTTAACTGCGATACAACTTGTGGCTATTCTAAGCGTAAAATTTAACTAGTTTAGGTCATATCTTGTCCGAATGTCGCTATCACACGTACCACACCTAATACGACACGACGCGAAGCTCATTGTTTTAATCTAGTTGCTAAATCTGTACGGTTTTTTATTTTTTGTGAGTTTTATTTCTTCTTCTTCTTCCCTGGGAGACGTCTTGATTCACTACCGGAGGCAGCGCAGCCTCTTGGGCTTTTTGTGCCTAATCTCTTATTATCTTTTATACCAATCCTCCCATTAGTCTCGTTCCTTCCAGAAGTCTGTATAACCCCGAGACTGGTTGGTTGATATATATTCCTGTGGGCTCATTTTCGGTTGCCCAAATAATGCCTGTCCTGTCTTTTGTAGTTGAGTTTTATTTAATAAATATGTTATTATTGGTGGACGAGACAAAAACAATTTTACATAAGTGAGGTCTCGAAAAATTAATGGAAGCATTTGTACGGAACCAAAATTGTATTTAATAAGACTTTAAAATTTTACGAACATTTTTACATTTCATAACCTCTTAAACTTAAAAAAACTATGACTTTTGACATGATTTTTAAGGAAAACTAAAATTTCAAAAATATATACTTTCTAATAAATGGGAACTTACCACAGAAGCTTTTAGCCTATATAGGTACTTACATAACATACATAAGTGTATAATGTAATGTAAGAGGTAGTTTATTAATACACGTAAATTAAAAAGTTAGCATGGGTGTAGCAAAAGACCTTTGTTTGTAACAGATTTATTATTTTAGAGATTCTAGGAGTAAAATTCAAAATTAATTTTTTAGGGTTTCTCCAGGAGGACTTTTGAGAATGCCTGTGGTATAATTAAAGACTGCTATTAGAAGAATTATCTGGCTAATTCTTGAGAGCAGAACCCGGAAAGATACTTTTAAATGAGAAACAGGTTTTCTAAAGCTCTTGGTGAATAAGAGGAGAAAGCTTTTTTATAAGATATGGATTATTATAAAGGCGAATTACTGAGTTTTCTGGGAAAACCATACCTTACACACGGTAGCAGTGTTTTAAGCAGGACCACAGCGGATATGAAAACAGCTTTGCAAAGATGTTTTGTGAGAAAATGAAGTTAAAAGCCTCTGTAAATTTTACATTTATTTTTGTTCTCTTAGGTACTTTTGTATAGACTATTATTTAGAGTCGTTATTATATCAGAAAGCTAAAAAAAAGGTAAAAAATGTGTTAGTGTTATCAGAAAAAACAAATAGACACGCACATAATATGATACAAATAATGCAGTACTTTTCCTTATGAGTCAGTGTGTATATTGAGCTATTTTCCTTGATTTTAAAAATACATAGGTCGTAGCCTAATATACAGAGTACTGCATTGGAATCTAATTTGTTTATTTAG
The DNA here is from genome assembly GCA_019359885.1 of Listronotus oregonensis. Taxonomy (NCBI): domain Eukaryota; kingdom Metazoa; phylum Arthropoda; class Insecta; order Coleoptera; family Curculionidae; genus Listronotus; species Listronotus oregonensis. Next base: position 42,248 of record JAHBCN010004701.1, on the reverse strand, counting down.
GTAGTTTAATTTCCGATAATTTCAATGGCAATTCCATAATTGCCAAAATAATTTAAACGAAATTTAATTATTTTCATTATTGTTTAATTTACATTAACTTTTTTACTTTGCCTTATCTTACTTTTATTATAAAACTAACAATAGTCCCTTACACATAATAAAATTCTCTGTTGAAGATTAAAATTTTGTCTTATTGATGTAAATGAGCCAGCCTATCTATCTTAGCAAAACCTTATTAGTGCATCAGGTAAAATACCTACTTGTGTTATTTAGATGGCATATTATTTTAATAAGACTAAAATGTATCTACGATAGCAGTTTTATTTTATATATAACATAATAAAGATATGCATTATATGGGCTCAAACTTTTTTCTTAGGTAGGTAGTTGAGGTCTTTCTATTATAAACTTTCGGATATACTAGACAAGGTTTTGGCTGTCCATATATAGTCTTAACTATTTTATCTAGTCAATACCTACAAGGTTTTTTGTGTTTGCTGTTTTTGTGTTACCGCTTGCAAGAGTTCCCGCGCCGAACTGTTTCCGCACCCAAACTAGAGTTGCCGCAAGACGAGACAAGACAAGATAAAGCCTTGTCTCGTCTCGTCTCGAAATTTCGAGATAATATATTTCGAGACGAGACGAGACAAGGGTCGAGACGAGACGAGACAAACGTTGGTGTCGTCTCGTTTGTCTCGAGTTGTTTTGGTTTATTTCAATTAAATTAAATTTAATATATACAGTGCATTAGTAATGTATAGGATAATTTCAATAAAAATTAGTTCGGAAGTTTAAATAAAAATGCTGGACCCGTTGATTTTTATTTTTATGTACATGTTACACATTTTTTAAACTAATTTTTAGGCCGCTAACAGCCGCTGTAAGACTGACGTCATCAATTTATCAAGACAACCAAAACACTTACAGCTGCTGTAATGTTATATACCGTTTCGCGAAACTAGAATACCCACTGCCTATGCCAAAACTTCCTATTTAATAAAGGTTACTATTATTGTTGTTATTATTCATAAAGATCCGCAATGACGTATTCCATGGTTCCGACCCCATAGGGCGTCATGCGAAAGGTCGTTCGTATCGAAGACCACTCCTTGCGTCCGGTCAGTCAGTGATCTTCGGCCAAATTCATTTGCCTCATTAAACAAAGGGACCCAAGGACAATAGATTTTTGTATTTTCATCACCAGTTGTTCGGGTGAATGTTGACATGTTGGAATAAACCTCAGCTCCTTTAACATATTATCCTATATGCCCTCTAACGCCGACAATCAGGGCAACCAATCGTACGTTATACTCCGGATAACGCCTCCGAAGTTCTGCACAGTGCACAAGATGGTGATAAAAAGACATATTTTTTAAATGGACCACACATATTTTATCATTACATTATTAATTCCAATGTTTAATTCCAGAAATGTTCATTCTCAATTCTTTTTACCAATTTTTAACTTTTTCCATAATAATTAAGTATAGGGTAATAACGAAGATCTCCTAATGCATATTCTTACTAACTACGTAACTTCTATAGCACAATGAGTCAAGAATTCTTTATAATTGAAAACTGCAAAATGTGGTACTATGGTATTTCTTAAATTTTGAAAGGAAATTACAAGCACTTATCTTTATGACGTTTCCCTAAGTTATTTACAAGTATTTCACTTTACCAATTTATAGACATATCTAATCCTATATTGATAATATTACTCTTAATCTTGCTCACTGTAATATTACTTACTAATGAAATCTGCTCAAACTGCCAGATTGAAGAGATTTTAGTTTAAATTCAAAATCTTTTGACCTGGTCCCGAAAAGGGGGAAAAACATTAACATGCCATCAGTTGCAAGCTTGAAAATAAAAAAATTTGGGCTTTGCGAAATAATTTTAAACAAGCAAATCCCCCGGGGGGCCAAATTTTTTTCATCCCCAAACATTAAATGAAATTTTTAAAGAAATTTTCTGTTGGGTGGTAAAAAATTTTTAGAAAAAATAAAACCAAACTGCAAAAATATGGTGGTATGGGTTTTTTTTTTTAAAAAAAAAAAATTTTTTAAAACCCTTTTAAATTTTACTGCCCAAATTTCAAAATTTAACATACTATTTAATAAAAAAAATACTTAAAAATTTCCCAAATTTAATTCAATGATTAAAATCACTCCTTCCATCGTTGACTCACCCTGTACCTATATACCTACAAAAATTAAAAAAAAGGTTTTTTTAAGAAGAATGCATTGTTTTTTTTAAAATTTAACTTTTAAAACATAATAGCGGCAAATCCTCAACTAACAGAAAAACATTCAAAAACAACCCTCTATACTTTGCCGACACACCGTTTTATTTGGGATGCGGCAATAGTTTTTGCATGTTTTTTACTAAGTATTTAAAGATCTATAGAGCGGTTGCCTTTTTAAAATGTTTTGACATTTTTCCTTGGTTCAATCTTGTGTTTGAAGCTTTTAAGAACTAAGAAGGTGAATTAATATTTTTTAAAATTGAACACCCTGTATAAATGCTTATATTTTTTATAACACGCCTTGTAAAATAAAAGTTGACGTGATTGAGCTTTTCTTAATATTGTGTAGTTTTCTCAAAAAATTGCAACTAATAATAAAATAATGAACCTAATAATTAGTTTTTTTTATTTAAAATAACAATAATATCTACAAAGTAGAAAAAAAAATCTAAAAGATAATGGAATATAAGTCATAAACTCTATTACAAAACACAGGTAAAATGTTTTTTAGAAATTTTTCTTATAATTATACAGGGTGTTTAAGCAATAGTTTTAAAATCTTTAACAGCAGTTAGATCTTGCAAAAAAAGTGTCTATAAACATAAGTTCGGATATGCATCGTTTCGAAATTGGAAATACGCAGGGTCCAAAAGTTAAAAAGAAGCTTTAATTGTACATGATTTTTTAAAACAATTATTTTGATAAAACAACTTAAAATACAACTTTTTCGTTATTAGAGCTTTTTTCGAGAGACAAAGTAAAACTCCTACTTTTCAAAAGGAAATAAAAAAGAATCGGTTTTAATTTTTTTTTAAGCAAAGCAAAATTTAAAAAAAAATCTAGAGACAAAATAGTTGTATTTTAAGTTGTTTTATCGGGGGTAATACCACGAGTGCTTAAAATTTATCGATAATTTTTCACGATAACGTGTTTTCTCATAATTTCACGAGTCCGAGAGACGCGTGAAATTTTTAAAGAAAACACGCATGAGTAAAAAAATATCTGGTTAATTTTAAAGCTTAATTTTAGCTTCTTTTTTTTAACACCCTGTATTTCTGAAACGATGCATTTCTTGACCTATGTTTATAGAAACTTATTTTTGCAAGATACAACTGCTGTCGAAGTTTGTAACACTAAATCTTAAACAACCTGTATTATTCTTAAAAACTGGAAATATATTGTTGGAGATTTATTACCGTTAGTTCACTTAAGTTTTAAGTCTTTAAAATTTTTCGAGATGTCTCGTCTCGAGCTTGTCTCGAAGGATTTTATCTCGTCTCCTCTCAAAATTCGAGACAAAATGCTCTCGAGACAAGACAAAATGGTTTCGAGACGAGACGAGACGAGACGTCTCGTATCTCGTGTCTCGCGGCAACTTTAACCCAAACGTCCAGGTCCGGAAAATAAGATACCTATAATATAAGCTATGCTCTGGATCCCGGGACATTTTGATAATATAAGCGATTGTCTCCTAAAATTCGGGATGCCTGGCAACCTTGGTCATCCCAACACCCGCTATATTTTCATAATTAATTATACATCAGTTTATTTTTAATTTCTTGGGCATATTAAAATATAACGGCAAAATAAATTTTGATGAGCTTTTTTGTTAATTACCTTTTAAAGTTCATATCAATTATTGTCGACCCTTAAGATTACAGCAATTTATAAAAAAGATAAAAATTAAAACCCAATTCTAAAATATTATAATAGGTTCATCTGGTACTTTTAAAGATAATCGTATTACAAAAGAGTAATTCATTTATTAAACAGTTGAGCAAGCATAATTGGACAGCGATTCTAGGAAAATCAAAATGGCTCCGACGAGAAACAAAAGCAAAGAGGTTTGCCTTAAAAAAATGACAATTAATTCTTGAAACAAAACACTTGACTTGCTTGCTTTTGCTAGCAATAATCCGTTCGGCTTAACTTGCCCGCTAACTCTTCAAACAAAAAAGCACTTACCTTCCCATAACTTTATACAATTGTTAACTGATTATAAAGATAATTGGCGTAAAATTACTTTTTATGTACTTCAAATTGTATTTTAAAAAGGTATTTTAACTAAGATAAAGGCCCCTAATTTCTTGGCAGTATAATTCTTATGTTTTATTTTTTAACAAATTATCTAAATTTGTAAACAGAATAGTGGTGGTAAAATAAATGGGTATTTTAAAAAATTAACGGTAATTATTTAGTTGTCGTAACAACCATATAAACAAAGGCGATGTATTTTTTTTAATTAAAGGTTATTTTATAAAAGCTCAATATTTTACGATTTATGAAGTTACGTATCGTGACCATGTAGCGCATTTGTATTACATTTTTTAAGACCTCTTTTAGTCGTATTAATAACAATGTCAACATTTTAAGTAAAAAAAAATAATAATAAGTAAGAGGAATGTTCCATATTATCTTTCTGCTACACACATTTTTCTGGTAAGTATACTTCAGAGTTGTTATATCTAAGGGAAAAAGGGGGTTAAACATCTAAAAACGCGGTACCACGCTACATAGTACTTGGGATCTATACAAGCATTCGTTGGTTGTTATAAAGATAAAAATAATATTGATGATAAAAAGCTAGTAGCTCTATCTGGTAGAAGAGCAAGTGCAATTCGTTCTCAAATACCTATCTTCTAAGAAAGAAAAAAATATACTCTTTAATTTATTTGACCGATCGAAAAATACCCATTTTTCTGGAGGATTTTTCGACAATAAAGTAACTTTTTTCCGGGCTAGACCAAAAAGTGGTTATCAAGGACCAAAAAAATGCTTTTTCTACTACTGTATAAATAAGAAAACTTTGTGGTCCTAGCAACGCGAATGATAACGAAAGAGAACCTTCGTGTTACCTGGTTGCTAAGCGTTGCTAGCTACGAAAGTAATATTTTCAGCGCCTGGACAAAAAAGTAAGAGTAAAAAAAAAGAAAATATGCTTGTGGGAAATATTAGGATTTATTTATAAAAAGTAACTAATTTATGACAAAATATTTTAAAAAACTAGGTTAGGTATTAACATTAAAAGTAATTGTGCAATTTGAGCAATTAGCAAAAGAAATTGGAGGAATAATACTTGAATTAACAGTTTTTAAATTTGTTGTTGGGGTATCGTTATCACCTTTAACTACGTTAATATTCATATTTTTCACTGTTACTTCATTAGAGGAAATATTGGTAGGAATTTCGTGTAAAATCTTCTTTGAAATTTCCACCTTATTACTATAGGATTCAGCAATATATCCCTCCGCAACAGAAGAAGACTTCCAACCTCCATGCCTTTTTAAGTCCAAAATATCGACATCCGAAGCATTGGCAAGGAACGTAGTTGACGTTCTTCTAAAAGAATGGCCAGTGTATCTACTGATGTCTTCAAGCTTCAAAAACTTCGCAATTTCTTTAGGTACATTTGAAATAGTGTGCTTTCCAATTACTTGATTAACACATTTACCTCTTTCATAACGATACAATAAACGCTCATCTAGAGCATTCCTTGGTCTCAGCTTAATATATTCCTGTAGAAATCTGACATAAGGAACTGAGCCTTCATCGTTGGTTACTACAAAGTTTCTTTTAACTTTATTTTTAGACTCCACTATTTTTACTATAGCCACGTCATTTCTTATTTCTACATCACTTAGCTTCATTCTGTATATTTCGTCTGTCCGGCATGCCCCAGCCACTCCCATAATGGCTATTACTTTCACTGCTAAGTAACTTTGATCAGGCGCGTTAAGTAAAAACTTTATGATTTCTTCTTTTTAAAAATTTTTGACTTTTTTGCCTCATAACCATCGTTTTTCCTTTTAATAAAAGCAACTAGTTTCTTGAACTCCGAAATATCTTGATTTTTGTTTACGGAAATTGTTAACTTGAGCATGGAATATACAGACCAGAGGGTTGGTGGTGATAAAGACTCGGATTTTTCTTGAAAATACGCCAACATCACATTCTCGTCAATCCGCCCTACATTTTTTGTAGCAAGCCATTCAGAAAACGATTTATATGTTTGATGGTACCTCTCTTTAGATTTGTCTGGCAGAAGTGAGGCACACAGCAAGGTCAGCTGCCTTTTGATGCCATTTTCATATTCATTTAACATTTTAAAATGGGAATGGATTTATACTAAATTAACAATAATTCAAAATCTGACAAGTGCTGATGACAGACAATGTCAACAATAAATGTGTTGCTATGGATTAATTTTTAACAGGTAAAATTTCAAAATCTCTGATATTTCTATTAAAACATGATGTTAATGATTATTAAATTATGCGATACATAGAACAGTAGCAGAAAAATATAATACATTACACGATGCGAAAGGCCTTCAAGTTTCATACTCGGCTTCGCCTCGGCCATTTAAAAACCACCTCACACCAAAAAGTAAACTTTCGCATCTTGTAATGTAAATAACTATTTCAGGGCTTATTGTCACTTTTCTAGTCCCATTTGCTACTTTGCAGATCTATGAAATGAAAAATAAGTTGCTAATTTAGAGCATTGCCGTTTTTATTTATGGTTATTACGAAAACTTCAGTCGATTGTTAATAAGTGTCAAATCCATGTCAAGCGAATAAATAGACCTGTTTTCGATCAGTTAAATATGAATTGTTCGGATTTTGAAAAAGAAAATAAAATTACTTAAGAAATTTTGGAAGCAGCCACGAAAGCTGGTCATAATGTTCTGTCTGAAAAATCTAAAATGCGGTACAAGAAAGGATACGATACATTTGAAAATTGGTGCCGATTAAAAAGCGTTAAATATGTGAGTCAAAAATGAAACTATCTTATTGGCTGATTTTGTTTGCAGAAATAATATTATTTTTTTGTATATTGTTGGCATAGTATCGGTTGATAAAAATAAAATTGTTTAAAATTGTGTTTGCGTTTTTATATATTTTTTATGTTTCGGTCGAAAAAAAGCATTGTATGTTACATGATCGAAAAACAATGTTTTGTAGGTCTCCTCAAGTTTCCAGGCTTGCCTACTGCTCGCCCTAGAAACCGCTTGGCTCGACCCGCAAAACACTACTTTTCGATCTTATATCGTAAATTATTATTGCAATACACAATTTGATGGATTCTGCTTATTTGAATGGTTTTTTCGATCCCAATGACAAAACTGGAATTAAAAAAAAAACATTTTTTAAGAAATATTTGTCAAGTTCCTAAACTAATCTTAAGAATTTCTGTATAAATGATATAAAGACCATGAAAGTGCAACTAAGTTGGTTAAAGATCTTAACGATATATTACGATCGGGTCGTATAAAATTTAAGCAATGTTGAGATGATTTAGTATTTAAATTGTTAGCGATTCTAAGTGTAAATAATTAGTTATTTATTTTGGTAAAAAACACCAACATACTGTTTTATTATATTAAAAAAATTGGACATAATAAATATTAGGCTACGTTAAGTAAAACTAACAGGTTGTTTGAAATACGTAAGGCACATATAACTTTACTTCTTTTCAAAATATGACATAGAAATGATTAACAAACTTCCTTATAATAGGAAAAAACTAAAATTACTGCTTACATTAATAAGGATGATCAGCAATGCTTTTAAACAATAAATAATAATAACTTTTAAAAATATTTAATTTTTTTAAGACAGACAAAGAAATAGGCTTTTTGCTTAATGGCTCACAACGTAAGGTTAATGGTATTTTAAGTTAAATAACAGAACTTGGTAACAACTTTGACATAAATCATTTGCATAAAGTGTCAAAACCAAAGTTAACCATACACCCCTAAATGCAGTGGTAAATGCCGATTTCTTTTAGTTATGATTGGTTCATCGCCTAAGTTTGATTACTTACTCGTGTATTTCAAGAAATTCCAGAGCTCTTAACATAGAATGAAAAATAAGGGTTGGTATTATAAATTTTAATATCTAAACAAAACTTGCAAAAAATAAATACAGTAGGTACGTAAAAAAAATAAAATTTTAAGGGTTTTTTAGGTAAAAGGCATTGATAATAAAAATAGTGGTGTCAAAATTAAAAATAGGTACATTTTGCTTTATACATAAAATAAAATAAAAAGGTTTTGCAGAATATTACAATTAATATAAGAAGCAGGCATATTGCTTATTCTTAATAAAGAACGTAATCTACGTTTGCATAAAAGCGACAAATGGCGCCCAATTTGGGGTTTATTGTAAGGCGGTAGGTAAAAAAAACAAAAGGATACAAAAAATGGTCATTCCTTATTCGCTATTTATCACTGTCATTATTTAAAATCAAATATAGGTCTGTTTCGTCTTAGAGATCAAGTTTATCCTAAATAAGTTAATAAATTAAAAAAAAACCCTCACAATTATTTACATGATATAAAATTTTGTAGCCAGATTTACCTGTAGGTATAAAAAAACATATATTTTTCTCAGAATTACTTATGTCAAGGTTTAAGTACATATTGCATTCTGGTTCATCTACATAGATAAATCTCGCGACAAGTTTTTATATCATAAAAAATTAACCCATTAAGTACTAGCGTTCCATATATGGAACGCAAATCAAAGCATCATAAAATGGTTAAAAATAAGAGTGTACTTGCAAAACTCTTGGTAGGTCGATATTTTCAGGTTGCTAAATATTCTGGTAACGTGTCATATCAGTTTAAACATCGAGTAAACGAAAAGAGTTTTTTAAAAGTTATTTGCTCCGTTCAGCTGTCTGGTGCATACACGAAAATGGCGCGTCGAGATGTGTAAGTACATATTTTAATAACTTTAGGAATATCTAGACTGAAACTAATACTATATTAATAAATTTTGATGTACTTAACTTTAAGTTTCATTGAAAAAAATCATTTATTATACCTTTGTTTTTTTTATTTTCGCATTTTTTTGCCGTTCCTTATATGGAACGCTAGTCTCTTAGCATACATACAAATCTGTATGTTTATTTTTAGGTTAACGGTGCAGCAGGTTGCTGATATGTTTGAAACTGAAGAGTTTTGGCAGGAAATGGATACTAACGAGCATGTGCAACCAGTCTACATTGAACCTCCGGAAAACAGAATGTTATCAGACGAAGATTCCGCTAATGAAGATTCAGGTGGCCTAATTGATAATCTATCCGGAAAACAACTACTAGCCAATGCTGTAGCTGTAGCTTCAACAGTACATCCGGTTTTTCCATTATCAAATGCACAACGTTATTCAGCAGCTCAGAAAAAGAAAATTGCCATAACAAGGCCACAGTGTTTTGAAAAATATAATATGTTTATGGGAGGTACAGACCAAATGGACGCCAATATCAACTTATATAGAATAGGTGTAAGGGGAAAGAAATGGTGGTGGCCGATTTTCACTTGGTTACTAGACGTTGCAATTCAAAATGCGTGGGCCATTTACTAGGTACACAATCCAGAAACCACACAGTTAGATTTTAGGAGAGAAATTGCACAAACTTATCTAAAAAAATTCAAAGTTTGCCATAATCAGGTGGAAGACCCAGCTGTTATTCAAAAGATGCCAGAATCTTCCCAGATATTCGGCTTGATAAAAAAAAATTGGTGGAATATATCCCCAACAACAAACGCCGACGATGCTCCGGACAAAACCACCGTTGATTTTCATACTAAATGAAGTAAAAAAACTTGTTTTACAAATTTAGTGATATATATGGAACGGCCGCTATCTTGGAAATAATAAGATAACATTGTACCAATTAACCTAAAACGTATTTTTATTGCTAAGTAAGAGTTTAAAATATAATTTACTCCTTAATATTCCGAATATAAAAAACTCAGTCCTTAATGGGTTAAATCAAACCCATAAATGTATACATTATATAAACAAGTACCAAAGTACCGCTGTTTATAAGTAATAAAAACTTGTTTTTTTAAATTGTACTATAATAACATAGGGAAGGGGCCTTCATTACTACGTAATAAAATGGGGGCCATCTGGAAAATAGAAAACCATTAATTAAGAATTGCAATATTAAAAATTATAATAGAATATCAAAAATCCCCAAATTCTTGAAAAAATTGGATATACCCATACCAGTGCTCACAAAAATATTATATATATCAAATATATATATTATATATATATATATATATATATATATATATATATATATATATATATATATATATATATATATATATATAATTAATATAATATTTTATTATATATATATATATATATATATATATATACTATATATATAATATATATATATATATTATATATATATATATATATATATTATACATATATAAAACCTAAGTACCAAAGTACCGTGTGTGTCGAGTATAAACGTAAATAAAAACTTGTTTTTTAAAAGTTGTACTATTTATTTATTTTTTAATCGCGTTTCATTTAATACCCATATTATGGAGTTGCAAAAAAATATAGTGCACCATCTTTGTTGTCCGCCATGTTGGTTTTTATAGTGACGTCATTTACTTTTTCGTATTTTTTTTAGCAAACCCTTTCATTTAATACTCATATCATGAAAGCGCATAAAAAAATGGATCGCCATCTTGAGCGATCTGCCATATTGGATGTAGAATGCCGTCACTTAGCTAACCATGCATTGTCATCCAAACTAAACATGTTTGCTAAGTTTCAGCTTAATCGGCTGAGGATAACTCTGTTGCAAGATTTGACCCGAGCAAATATACAAACATTGCAAGTTAAATAAAAGCTTAATAAACCTTAACACACGGATCCTTGGGATCATTATTAATAAAATAATATTTTATGTACATTAAGAAATAATTTCAATTACTGTTTTAAAAAAGCTTACAACTGCTTTAATTAAAATAATACAGATATCTATTTCTAAATATGCTTAAATGTCTGGCAACCGGGCAAGATATACGGAACGAGCACAACAAACCGCTTAGTTGATCCCCAAAAAAATTAACAGAAAGATATTCAATTTAGTTGGAATCAGTTTAATCCAATGGGAAATGGGATGGGTGGAGCTAAAATAGGCAATCTGGCCAATGATTGGATCCGTGTTAACTACGTTGTTGATGCCATGGCAACCGCTTAGTTGGTGGCTAGTGTACAGCTGACATTCGTTCGAGTTGGTTGAAAGAAGCGCATCGCTTCCTCGCCTAAACGGTGTTTTGGTCCTTCGAGCTCGACCGGCATCGCTAGTTAAAAGGACGATTATAATAATACGTCATTAATAGCCTGTTAATATCTAATTTAATTCCGTGTATAATGGTACTTAGTAGTCGAGTATTATTTTAAGTTATTACCTATATGATTAGTAAGATTTAAATTATAACAAGCATTATGTCCGACCACGAGTTAACTGAAGAGGACCACGAAATTAACATTATGGACACAGACTCTCGGTTATCACATAGTGATAGTGACGCAAGAAGTTTGCGAAGCCACTGTAGTAGTCCTGATAATGAATCATCCCTACACACTTCTTCTAAAACAACATTACCATTTAGTATTTCAAATTTGTTAGGAAAAAACTTTGATCAAAAACCAGAATCGGACGCCGGTGGGACACTTTATCAAAATCCAGCCGGGATATTTCAACACAGAAGTGTTCTGGGAGGTCTTGTGCCGTCAGGTTTTTATGGACAAGGTGTTTTACGTGTACCGGCACATCGTCCTCTTGGAGGCCCAGGAAGTCCGCCGGGATCGACGGTTTTTAATCCATGGACACTTAGTTTAGATCCAGTGCTTCAAAGGTCAGCGGCTGCAGCGGCATTTGCTTCACAAGTTGTAAAAGATAGACTTGCAGGTAAGTTTGATCATGTTGTGTAATTAGAAAGAATTTTAATAAGAAAATTATTTAAACAAATTTAGTTAAGTACCCATTATGGTAGCGCTAGTACAGTATATGACTATTAATTAACTAGGTATTTGGTTACAAAACTATCTTAAAAGAATGACTGGTAGGTAATGGCTTAAAAGTTTTAGTAAAACAATTTTCGGTGATTTGTGTTTTTTTTACATTTTATCTTACCTAGGTACATAGAATTAAAGTTTTAATTAATTCGAATAATACAGGGTGTCCCGGAAAATGTTGGAAATCTCTCGGATATGAAAAAAAATACGTGAAAAGAATACTTCCTTTAAACTTTTTTTGTATAGGCACTGCCGGATTTAACTTTTTGTTGCCCATAAGCTAATATATTTTTGCCGCCCTAATATGTCCATATTTTTTGGATATCAGAACAAAAAATTTAGCATTAAAAGAATGTAAATTTCACTAGTAGGTAATTCTTACAAAAATTTAATAAACAAATTTAACAAAAGTAAATCATACAAAATATTAAATAACAATTCTTTGAAACAAACAAATTTTATAATATAAAAACAAAATATAAATTAAAATGGTAAAACAAATGAGTACTTTTTTAACTACGGATTATTTAATTATAGACAAAACCCTATACTAACATTTTTCTTCAAACCTTTTTTTCCGCAAAATCATTAATTATATCATTAAAATTTACGATTACATTTTTTAAAACTTAATCGTAAATTTGGCGCCCATAATATTTGCCGCTCTAGGCTTCAGCCTAATCAGCCTTTCTTAAAGGTATTGGCTCCCAAAGAGGAGAAAAGTTTTTGGACCCTAATTATTAAACCACTAGGTATATTTCAATTTTATTTTAATATGATGTAATACCAAGTTAGACTCTTCAAATTGATATCAAAAGAAGTTGCAAGGACGGACTAGCTGTGACACTCACGACCCCCTTTTTACGCCTTGTATTAATAAGAACTTTGGAGAACCTTGTTTACAAACCTTTAACTACTGACCAAAAATTAAGTACTTTTCATTCATGTCGCTAATTCTAACCGTTTTTGAAAAAACGTCACGCTATTTACATCCCTAATCCCCTAAGTTCTATTGGGTTGAATATCGGACTTCACGGAGCGCATAGTAAACCCTCTTACGAAGTTTTTAACTAATAATTTAACTCTTTATTGAAACTATTATGTTGGTGACCGAATTTTTTATATATATATTTATCCCGACAGGACTTAGGGAACTAATAGTGTGAATAAAGTGACTGTTTTTCACAAAAGGTTAGGATTAGTGACATGAATGAAGAGTACTTTAATTTTTAGTCAATAGTTCAAGGTTTGTAGAAAACGTTTTCATTAATACAGGGCGTGAAAAAAAGGGGTCATGAGTGTCACAGCTAGTCCGTCACTGCAGCTGTGAATAATTCCCAACACTTTCTTTGATAGTAATTTGAAGAGTCTTAGACTTATTAAATTAAAATTAAAATATACCTGGTGGTTCAATAATGATGTCTAAAAAACTTGATTGTCTAAAAAAGTTAATATGACCTTGTATTATCCTTTTAACGTGCCTTTTTCATATCAAGGAGATTTTACACATTATCTGGACACCCTGTATTTCTTTGAATTGGGTAAGTAAAACAGTTGGTCATGAGTAATTAACTCTTTAATTAAAAAAAATTGTGACAGTATAAGAGCATTATTAGGTATAGGCGCAAAACAAGGATAAGTTTTTTTATTTATATATCTATATTTGCTGCGATAAAATATATTTAGGTAAAACCGTTGTTTCCTTCCTATCATTAACATTTAGGTATTTATTAGAATATGATAGTACTCATAACCAGTTTACTGTTCTGCCAAGTAAGTCATTTTATTTTTACAGATGGAGCATATCTATTATTGTCTACTAATTAGTACTTAATAGAGTTGATATTATTATAAGAAATTGTACCTTAGTGATTTGTCCGAATTATCAAATTGATTTTTATATAGAAGATAAATTATGTAGCATATAAGATAACTTATTCCTTATTATTTACATTAGCTTAACAATTATTTCAGTAATATCTCCAAAAATTTTTTTTGATAAAAAAAAACAAATTAAACCATGCAGTAATAAGCTATGTTAAAAAAAAACTTCTAAGTCATATGATTAGTATTTCTTAAGACGGCTCTACACTCACGGCGCAAAAGTCGTGAAACGCGAGTGTGGATAGTTTTGCGGCTTGGCGTTTGCCTTTGGCGGCGTTCCCATTCGATATGGTTTTTAGGTCCGGAACATAGGGAAACGACGAACGTAACCATGAACTTTGCTAGTATATAGTTGAATCAATATAAGAATGAAACTTCGGTTCTCTTTGAAAGAAAAAAAAATAAAAAGTAGCTAAAAAGGTTTGATTTGAACTGGCGGTCGCCGCCATTGCTTTTTATAATGTGCCGCTTTCCGCACTTGTCTGTAAAAATAGTCCATATAAAAAGCAAAGGCGGCCACCAGTAAAAATCAAACCTTTTCAGCTACTTTTATGTTTTTTTTTCTTTTTAAAAGCACCGAATTTTCACTCTAATACTGATCCAACTAGGGCCAAATTCTTCGCGCATAGACCTAGCACGAATCTCGGTCAAAGTTCACAGCTGCGATTCGTGAGCGGATGTAGAGCCGCTGTTAATGTTTGCGTCCCTACAACAAAAATTATTAACTTTTTATGAAGCATGTAAATTTAAGCACCAAACTTAACACTGTTCTTCACGATATTAGGATTAGGAGCAAAATAGACAAAATTAATTTTATTTTTCAATATTGTTTTTTTACGGTGAAATACAATAAACAAATTAGGTATTAATACTCTAAACTTTGTACTAACCACAACTAACACAACTAACTAATTCTGTAAGTTATATTAAACCGTTTTGGTAGATACGCACACATCAAAATGTCTTTTTAAAATCTAAACCCAGTAGTGACAATTCCGGTTTTGGCTGCTTTAAGTTGCATAGTCTAAGTATTTTAAAGCAAACCTAAATTATTGCAAAAATTATTTATTTAAACAGAATTATGTAAATGTTTTAGAAAACTATTTTTGACAGAATGAGTATTGCATTATTCAAAATATAGGTATGTCTTAATTAAATGCTGTAGTTACTTAAAGTAAAGAAATAATATTCTTATTACATTTTTAAAGGTTCTACATTGATTTTTTTTAATCAATTTTTTTCTCAGTATGTACAGGTGTCCCATTTTCGACACTTTCTCCGTAATTGTTAGTGCCATCAAAAAAGTAATATGGGCGTCGTGTGCTCTTTTTGAGTCAAACTTAAAATGGTAAAATTAAAAGTTAAAAATTTTTGCTCAGTAAAAAGATACGAGGAAAAATTAAAAAATTGTCAATGTCAAAACGACCCTATATTTTCTTAGTTAAAAGAGATACAGAAAAGTGTTTTATACAAACGTTTCTTAATAAGAATTTTTAAATAATCTACCGTTTTCAGAATAAGTTATGGGATCAGGCAAAAAAGTTATCGAACCTAACCTCATATTTTTTAAATAAAACACCCTGTATATTTTAATCTAAAAATATAGCATATTAAATTCTATTTTTAAAAATATAAACCCCATGAGGTATATTGGTTTTCTATGCGATTTATTTATACTTTATTGCTTTATACCTACTACAGTAGACTATGAAACAAAATCTAGCTATTATCCTAGAAACGAAACTATATTGACATTCTAGTTGTTATTAAAATTTAACGTCAATTTTATTTTCACATATTAATTTGTGAAAATGACGTATTATCGTTTTAAAAAAATTGATATACCTATCAGGTTATACTTAAAGTGGAAAAAACGAAGAAATGGCTCAAAAATTTATTTGTTTATTTATTTTGTTCGTTATCCGGAAAGACGGCGACCATTTAAGGGCATATTCTGACAACTGCAACATGATTTAAAAACATACGGCTCTTTAACAAAGCCAAGATCAAAAACTTTTTATAAAGAACAAGGAAAATGAAGAAATAAGCGTGTTAGGATTTGTTGAGGCCCATAATCATAATCAGGTAAGAATGGTATATCCTGTGTATTAGCTTTGAATAGTAGTAGCTCCACTTTTATTTAAGTGAAAAGTACTTTAGGCGCGTTTTGCACTTTTTGTGGGTATTTAATGAGACTGAACAGCCAGACTCGGCTATGCAACGCTCATAATGCAGTCGGGAAAAAACCCAGATACTAAAATATGACCAAATGCATAGTTTATTTGCTTTTTAGCAATTCGCGATAGTGATTCTTTTATCGTCTTGAATTTGATCTCAAATTCAAATCTTTCGGAAAGGTTAATAAAAAATCTTTGTCTTGGTGAAGTTTTCACTTCTGTCAAAATCACATTCAAATTTTAGGAACAAAAATTTACCTTGGTCAGAAAAATAGAACATGAAACTGGAATTTTAAAATCTAAGGTGCAAAGAATTTTGACGTCCAATAAATATTTCTCCTATGTTGTTAATATTACCCAATATTTGCATCTGAAGCATGATGTGAGAAAATTGAAATTTTGTCACGTCATGTTGTTTTTAAAAACATCTAACGAGGGTCGTTTTTTTTACAAAAAAATTATCTGGTTAGATAAATTGTCTAATAATATTGTTATTCTTAACCAACATAATAAAATACATTGGAACTCCACAAATCCCCACATTGTACGACCTGTTCGTTAACAAGGTTGATTTGGGGTAAATGAAAGTTTTTAACTTGCATAAACGGTATGTAGTCCAAATCAAACTCTACTGGTAGTACTGTCATAAAAAAAGATAAGACTTACACCAAGAAATAAACAGTAAACTGAGTCAAATAAATTAAAGATAATGTATTGTTAAATATATTATCAGTCAACAATCAGCTTGCCCGAATATTCAGGGAATAGAAGAAAGACAAACTCCTAAAAAGACAGTTGGAGGCCATATTAGAAAACGGGGAAGGGATGTGGAACTAATTGATTGAAGATATTCTGTCAAATGACAACTAAGGATCTGTAATGTTACGGAATTTGTAAAGTCAATCTTTGACAAAATTGATTTCTTTATTTAAAATCAGTAACACAAAAATTTTCCTGATTTCACTTTGTAAAAAAAATTGATAAATAACCTTTTTTGGTGTGGGCGTCCATTAATTACGTGAGGCTTTTGGGGAGGAGGGAGAGGTTCGAGCCGAATCCCCAATCTTACAAGGGAGAGTGGGATTAGATTAGAGACCTGCTTGCTGTGCCCAGACAGGTATTACCCCTTTCGTCTAGTTAAGAAGTGTGTTTCCTGCGAAAAATTGTTAGAAGGCTTGGAAAAATAGGACCCATAGCTCATTCGAAGCGGAACGCCAATTTGAGAAACGCATATTGAAGATTTTTTCTGCCAATAAAATTTACAATTGTTATTAACAAAAGCCATAAGAGATAATGAAAATTGCATAAAAACATTCTTAAAGAGAAGAAAATTCCTCAAAAAAGTCCCAACTCCCGGAACTCTATTTCCAATATTTATAATTTTAATTTAACGCTGAAAATGGGTCTCCGCGCGACATTTTCGGTTGCGCGCTCGGAGTCAAAACCGAGTACGTTACACTTAATAATTCTTTTTAAGGTATTAAACATTAATTAATTTTTTTAAACAAAATTATGGTGTATTCAGAAAACTTTAAAGAATTCATTTCTAAATATTTAACTTAAAGTAAATTTTTCAACAAATCAGACAATTGTTAATTAACAAAATTCTTTTGAAATTTCGTCTTTATTGTACATTAAAAAAAATGTTTAAATAGTTGTCGTAAATATTTTTCGCTTTGTGGAGCCCTTCTTATCTACATACTTAACCGGATCACGCCATAAAAATTTCAAAAAATTTAATTCTTAAATTAAAATTCTTACGACAATTATTTAAACATTTTCTTTAATGTACAATGAGACGAAAATTCGAAACAATTTTGTTAATTAATAATTGTCTATTTTGTTAAAAAATTAACTCTAAGTTAAATTTTCAACGGGAATGAATTCTTTAGTGTTGCGAATACACCATATTTTAAAAAATTAATTAATATTTAATACCTTAAAAAGAATTATTTATTGTGACGCACTCGTCTTTGACTCCGAGGGCGCAACCAAAAAGGTCGCGCGGAGGACCATACTTTGAGTTAAATTAAAATTATAAATAATGGAGATGGATTTCCGGGAGTCGTTACTTTTTTTTGAAATATCCTCCTCTTCAAGAATCTCGTTTGCGATTTCCGCTATATCTTATGGTTTTTGAGTTATCCTCAAAAACCGAAATGGCTTTTTTTGTTCTTTTTATTAATAACAATTGCAATTTTTATTGGCAGAAAAAATCCTCAATACGTCTTTTTCAGATTTGTATTTCGCGTCGAAAATGAGCTATCGCTCTTATTTTTCAAAGCCTTCTAACTATTTTTCGCAGGAAACACACTTCCCGACTAAACTACTGTTTTTAGTTTAGGTAAGGTATTATTAAATAATATACACTTAAAACTATATAGCTTTGACAAACCCAAGATCTTATAAATGCATTTTTGTTTAGATATTATTTAATTTGTATACTTTGTATATATAACTCTTAATTTTTTTCATTTTTAAACTCTGATAAAAAGTAAGAATAAAATAAATGCATCTTTAAGTTAGCCTACACGGACATAATCTGGGTAATACAATCAACCTTAAATGTTACATCTATAAGTTACATAGACCACCTCTTTCTTAAAGATATAAATAATACAAAACCTTTTACAAAAGTAATATCTGCAGTAGATGCAATTTAACTTAATAATACCTGGAAGTAGTTATGATAAAAATTTCACAGAATGGCACAAAGGTAGATATAAAGTGTACCAAAACATGAAAGCATAACCTTTAAAAAGATTTATGGGAGAAAGTAAACACAAAGAAAATTACGATAGACGAATTTGTAAATTAACTTTCCTCCATCAAGGTATTATAAATAGTAACTGACTTAAGCAATATTTAAACTTAAATTTAGGGTAATAAATATATGTATATATTATTTGTCATTACTTCGTTACTAGATCACTTTGGGTAACATTTGAGTAACTCGTAACATTTTTATTTTTTAAGGTAAAAAAATGAATGTTTTATCGCAATTGTTTTGTATCACTTCCGATTTGAACGGAAATTACTGGTGTTTTAAAATTTAACCGGAATATTATCTCTTATTCTAATAGGATATATTATTTACAGTATGCAATAAAATGACGCCTTAAATGTCATTTTTTGACACTTCTGCGGCCCAATATTTAGTTTTTTAAATTTCAGTCTAGAGTACCTTGGCTACGTTTGATTCTGGATTAAGTAGCCATAAGATACCAAATGTCTTCGTTTTTTGTTTTTTACGGCTTTTTGGACAGGCAGAGAATGCGCCGAGCAGAAGAGAAAAGTTATACACTTATTTAAGGAGTATATACCACGCTCGGCATTAAGATTAGTAAACTTAAAAAAATACCAAAACTGGGTTTAAGTATTATTAATATAGCTTAGGACATTATATCTGTTACGCTCAATAGTCGAATTCGGGCACTGTCCGA
Source organism: Listronotus oregonensis (assembly GCA_019359885.1). Lineage (NCBI taxonomy): Eukaryota > Metazoa > Arthropoda > Insecta > Coleoptera > Curculionidae > Listronotus > Listronotus oregonensis. Next base: position 22,651 of record JAHBCN010004701.1, on the reverse strand, counting down.
AAAAAAAAATGCGAAAAACTACTTTTGAGCAACGAATATTTCCCACACCCGAAATTTTAATTTTATACGGTTATTGAGCATTACAAAATAAGCAGAACTAGTGTTGCACAATTTAAAATGTGCATAACTAGTTCTGTACATTTCTGAATGGCTAGCACTAGTTTTGCTTGTTTTACTAAAACTGTAAAACTAACCAAAACTAACCCAAAAAAGGTAGGGTTTTGATTGTGGTTTTTTGTTTTAAATTTATTTCTTTTATGCTCGTGAAATTAATACGGCGCAAATTGTCATTTGAAACATGTAATTCCTTTGGTTGATGAGACGACGACAGTACACAGCGGATATGATTTCAAACGCGCCGTGCTGTCTCAAAAAAAACGGTACTACGGCTCTGATAAAAGTATAATGTGTTGCTTACCTACACACTGATTTATCAGTGTGTAGGTAGGCAACACAAAAAAATTTCCTGGAATTTTGTTACTGCGCAGAATTGTGGGGGCCACTCATGACAGTTATTTTCATAGTGGGCTGGTCATTTTTTGATTAAATAGGCCATAGCATTGGGCTTCCACATACCTTCAAACTTTCTTGATCAAAACCCCTATCTGCTACAGTACAGAAGAATAAACCGCTGTGATATAATAAGTACAAGTGGAGTGGAAAAGTTAATAAAAGAACGCAAAGAAGACTCTGATGTCACACTGTATTTTGTTTTGTGTTTCCTATAATTCACCAGGCACATCTTTCTACAGGCCATAAAGGTATGTCTTAAGTATATTTATTTTAAACTGAAGTGTTTTTAACGTGTGCACTTGGTTTCAGTATTGGAAGAAGAGTTAAAGAAAAAGTATGCAAACATTACTAGAGAAACGATTAACATATACCTGACATATAATGTCAACTGAAAAAAAGTGCTCCTAAAAAAGGAATCGTTGTTAAGCCCATTTTAAGTAAACTTATGAATTCTCGGTGCCAAGTAGATCTAATTGGCATGCAGATTGAACCAGACGGAGACTACAAATTTATATTTAACTATCAAGACTATTTGACTAAATTTTGTGTACTACCTAATGAAAAGTAAGACTGCTGTAGAAACTGCCCGAAACCTAATAGAAATTTTCTGTTTATTTGGGGCCCCATCTATTCTTCAGTCTGATAATGACCGCGAATTTGCAAACCAAGTTTTAAATAATTTAAAGTGTCAGTACTCCCATTTAAAAATCGTACATGGAAAACCTCGTCACTCACAGAGTCAATGTTCTGTAGAACGTTGTAATAGAGATGTGCGAGATGCCCTTATATATTGGAAGTCCGATGAAAAACCAAACACTGGGCTGATGGACTGTGTTTTCTCTAGTCAAAAAATAGAAGCTACCACAGTGCAGTTAAGTGATCCCCGTACGAAGCTATGTTTGGGTGCGCCCAGAGAAATGGTTTAAAGGACACTGATTTGCCTCAAGATCTAATTGCTTTATTGGAAACAGAAGACGATCTTGAAAAAATGTTAAATAAAACTACTGAACTTCAAAATACTATTGCATTTATAGAAGAAACTGAAACAGTTACAGATAAAGATTCGCTGAGAAAAATATGGACGGTAGTAAAGTACATGGATTCGTTTAAGATGGAGAAATAGAAAATATGTCAAGTAAAACAGATGCAGTGCAAGTTTCTATTGCCGCTGAGGAAAATATGGACGATAGTGAAGAGCATGGTTTTATTCAAGATGGAGAAATAGAAAATATGCCAAGTGAAGAAATGCAAACGTCTACATTAAGTGTAGAAACTGAAAACATATTAATGAACCAAAACGAAGGTTTGTTATGTTTTGTGTGTCAAAAACCTATTGCCATTGTGGAAACCTGCTTAAAGTGCAATGGGAAAATTCATGCTACCTGCGTTATTTTAAAAACTAAGCAAATTTGAGCAAGAATTTCAATGATTTCTTTGCCAATGTTTCTGCGATATTATTACGAATCAAAAAAAACGCTAAAAGATGTTTGGAAGTACAAGCCAATTTGATGCTCGCACAATCAAATAAAAAATTTAAACCAGCCCTGGTTGTTGACAATGCCATTGTACGAATACAAGACGGGGATCGTGGCAGATTAGGACCATGTAATGGCAGTTGTTCAATCGATTGATGATGGATTTTACAAATTAGCAACAAAGCCTGGAATTTTACAAAAACAGTTTTGTAGAAACGAGTTTCTGTTGGCTGATAATAATGTTTTTTTAGACAATAACAATGTTGGCGACAAGAACGACAAAGAAATATCACTTAGAACTGCACTATTCGATATTTCTGGATCTACACAAGATTTTATTTCATGTATGTGCAACAAAAAGTGTAATAACCGAGCGTGTTTTTGAGCTGATATTTGCTCAAGAATAAAGTGTTGTTTGTTGTTGTATTTGTCAGGATTTAAATAAAATATGTTATTTAAATAACATTTTCAACTTTATTTTATTAGGACCTGCGCTCTGATTAAATTAAAAAAGCAGAACTAATGCTGGTTATTCAGAAATGTACAGAACTAGTATTGTACATTTAAAAATGCGCAAAAGTAGTTCTGCTTATTTTGTAATGCTCTATACCCGCATAAAATTAAAATTTCGGGTTTGGAAAATATTCGTTGCTCACAACTAGTTTTGCGTATTTTTTTCGGGCAACAAATATAAATTCTTCATAAATAAAATTCATACAAAATGTTAAACACGGTCATAAATATTGTTTTGATGCCATCTGTAAAATCTTACTCAGCACGCTTATGTTTGTTATGTCCGTTGTCCGTGAAAGGGTTATTTTAATTTTCACTGTATTCGTCCGTTTTAGTTTTTAAATCAATAATATGTCCACAAAGGCTAATATAGGAACATCACAAACCATACGATTGCCATTATACGACAAAAAAATTTTAGGTTTTTTAACTACCCACTTTTCTTATTAAAGATTTAGTAAAAAATAATTTTTTATTTTATTATTGATATGCCAAAAAAAAAAATAAGCAGATCGTCTAAGTAGGTTGTTGGCCTAGAGGGTAATGAATCCGCAGACCTCCTTGCCAAAAGGGAGGCGGAGACAAAATTCACAGGGCCGGAACCGGTCATCGGTATATCTTATGGAACGGCCAAGCAGTTCATATCAACTTGGACACAAAGAGAAAATCTTCGGTTCTGGCATGGACTTCCAGGTCTCAGACACTCGAAGGCCTTCATAAGCCCACCGAACCAACAATGTATGGTCAAACTACTGGAGCAATCAAGGGTACACCTTAAAACTCTAGTGGGACTGTACACGGGACACTGCAGATTAAAATACCACATGCACAAGATCGGCCTAGCGGAAGACGCCGAATGCCACATGTGCATGGAGGGGGATGAATCGGCAGAACACATACTGTGTTCGTGCCCAGCAATGGCACGACTAAAATTTACAATCTTTGGCAATGACACCTTGTTGCCGGGGGAGGTAAAAGATCTCTCTCCCAACAGCATTATCAGATTTATTAGGAGTCTGGACCTGGTGGGAGAAATATAAAAAGGTGTGAGCCACAATAGACCGATCGGTCGCGGTGGAAGTGTGTTATACTCACTCACTTCAAACCTACCTACCTACCTACCTAAGTAGGTTAGCAGTACTACACATCTTAAAAACGAGTTAGGTAATGAGTAAAGATATTAAAGCAAGATAAAAAATTTAATGTAATTTTAGCTTATTTTATATTTAAAATTCCTGCAGTTTTATTCTCTCTGCAAGTGACTATTTGCTAAGTATGGCCGTCGAGTTACTATTTCCGTTAACTAACTTACATTGACCTCAAGCTATATACATAGCTTTTTTCAGAATTTTGACAACTAATTTTAGAAAAAAATACCTTGTACACCGAAAAAATATTTTATAGAACTCATAACAACGCATTCTATGAGTTTAAGATAATGTTTGTTTTATATTTTTACATGGATTTTTTGTCTCCATATAGTCGTTTGGTAATGTCAAACGCAACTTTATATGTTTTAAATACTTGTGCTCTAAAGTGTTGTAGCGGTTTTTACAGCATGTATTTAAAAATTATTTGGTGTTACTTGGAAGGAAATTTAAATCAATTAACAATATAACATTCTAAAAAATAAAAAAAACTAATTGAAACTACTGGACAAGGTGTTATAATGATTGTTAAACATATTTTAACAAATATATCGTAATGTAAAATTAAAACGCATTACTGGCGAGTTATTAAGGTTCGTATCGCATTGCAAAAACTAGAAAACTATAAACAATAAAATTGCTAAATGTTAATTTAATTTTTTTTGAAGCTGGTTAATTGGTGAAAATATTTCTTTGTATGTCCAAATTTGACTTAAATATAAATATCAAAAAATGCCAAATTTTCGCTTTCCCTACTTTGTTTTTACATTTTCAATTAAATTAAATATTTAATATTCAATATATCATTAAAAAATATATAAAATTACTGGACTTATCTAGTTGTTGTATTACTATGACAAGTTGGTCAACAATTTTACTGCCTTATTTTGTGATTAAAAATGAAGATTATATTAAATAACTATATTATCATTGTCTGCTAGTAAAGGACCCGCGACACCTCTAAAGGAGGTTTTATTCAAACAGCCGATGGCACCATTATTCATCGAGGCTTATACAATGGTGTTTTATGTTTTGTGCATTCGCGTTTCGTACACTTTTAAAACTTACCCGAAATATTCTCGTTTCGTACACTGAATTATTTAATCAATTTTATGCTTCTCTTTTCGTACACCGACCATTGTGACGACCTAAATAACCAGTCAAATGAATTAGTCTAGTCGAGAAGTGTGTTTCCTGCGAAAAATAGTTAGAAGGGTTCGAAAAATATGAGCGATGGCTCATTCGACGAGGAATGCAAATCTGAGAAAGGCATTTTGAAGATTTTTTTGCCAATGCAAATTGCAATTGTTATTAACAAAAAACGAAATAGAAAAAGCCATTTCGATTTTTGATGATAACTCAAAAACCATAAGAGATGGCAAAAATTGCAAAAAAAATCGTTGAAGAGAAGGAAATTTTTGATGAAAAAGTCCCAACTCCTGGAGTTCTATCTCCATTATTTATAATTTTAATTTAACGCCGAAAATGGGCCTCCCTGCGACATATTCGGTTGCGCACTCGGCACCGGGTGCGTTACACTAAATATTGTTTTTAGGGTATTAAATATTTAATTAAAAATTTTAAAAAAATATGGTTTATTCGGAACACTTTCAAGAATTTATTCCGTTAAAAATTTAACTTAAAGTTAATTTTTTAATAAGCTAGACAATTGTTAATTAACAAAATTGTTTCGAACTTTCGTCTTCATTGTACATTTAAAAAAAATCCTTAAATAAATGTCGTATAAATTTTTTAGCATCTGAGAGCCCTTCTTATATACATACCTAACAAGATCACGCCATAAAAGTTTAAAAAATAATGCTTTGATTATAATAACTTTATAACTTTGACAATATTACTCTGATTTTTCTTTTTTTGTCAAAGTTATCACATTATTATAAACAAAGGTTTAATTTTTCTTTAAATTTTTATGGCGTTGTCTTGTTAAGTATGTACCAGGGTCTTTGATTATATTTTCGTGGCATCTGAAGCCTTTACTTTTGAAGATAGAAAAAAATTATATAAGAATTGTAGGTTTTTTTTGAAATTATCAGTAAAAAAATATCACATAAAAAAAATGGACTTCAACTTTTTTAAATGAAAAATCCTGTATATTATGCGCTACAACGAAAGATTTTCTTTTTCTTATTTCAAATATATATACATACATGATATTTGGATGACCCATTTTTAAGATATTTAGCTTAAATTATAAAAAATTAATTAAAACAAAAAAATTATAATGGTATCAAGAAGACCATGGAAACAACAAAATTGTTATGATAAATTTAACATCTCTGATATTGTAGAAAGTTGAAGTCTATCATTTTAAGATATTTTAGTATAAATTAAAAATAAATTGCAAAAAACTTTTATATAGGATCAAGAAAGCCATGGAAATAATAAAATTGTTATAACGCTGAATTTGGTGAGGATTTTCTTTAGACCAATAATGTTTATTCTTGCGATTTCACATTGCTTATAGTAAAGGAAGACTTGTCGGTGAATAGAATTTTATTTAAAAACTTTGGATCCTGCTGTATAGCCTAGCTATTTCCAATGCATACTCAGGTCGGACCTGTATGTTGTGCTAAAAAGATTCTTAACGGACATGCACCTATAGGGATGAAATTTGTAAAATTTTAAAGTAGAATAAGTTTTATAACCTGTTCTATTAAGTTCAGATACCGCATCCATGATTGATATTTCAGGATTTTCCAAAATTATTGAAAGTAGTTAGTGCTAGTCCAATAGAAAAAGTATAATTATTATCCTAAAAAGAAAAACGAATATAACAAAATATTTGTTTTTGTTTCGTGCTAGAGTCATTTTTTTTTTTTTAAGCTTTCCCGGTCACTAAACCTTCATACTCTGTATTTAGTAGTATCTATAGATGGTACCCGTTGTTAAGGATGTACCTAGTAAGTGATATTTCCTTTGCGCTGTCTTCACATTATTATTGTTGCCAATTAAAAGACCTACAATAGCGATTTGTTTGTTCTTCGAAATAGTACATTGAGAAGACAACAATATAAATTTTTCCTAATAGTTAAAATAATAAAATTTAACTTTTTACATTATCCAGATGTCAAATTTATCATAACACTTTTATTGTTTCCATGGCCTTCTTGATACTAATATGATTTTTCTTTCAATTTATTTTTAATTTAAGCTAAAATATCTTAATAATGGTTTACTTAAATATCTTTAATGTATATAATATATATATTTAAAATCAGAAAAAAAAGATCTTTCATTGTAGCGCATAATATACAGCGGGTTCCATTTAAAAAAGTTAAAGTGGCCCATATTTTTACATTTTTTTTAATGCGATATTTTTTAACTGATAATTTTATAAGATAATATGGAAAAAACCTACAATGTTTATTTAAAACATTTTTTTCTATCTTTATAAATAAAGGTTCTGTATATATAAGAAGGGCTTTATAAACCAAAAAAATTTAAAGGACAATTATATAGGCATTTTTTTAAATATACAATGAGGACGAAAGTTTGAAACAATTTTGTTAATTGACAATTGTCTAGCTTGTTGAAAAACTAACTTTAAGGTAAATTTTTAACGGGAATAAATTCTTTGAAGTGTTTTGAATATACCATAATTTTTTAAATTTTTCTAAATAATATTTAATACCCTAAAAAAATATTTAGTGTTCCGTACACGGTTTTGACGCCGAGCGCGCAACCGGAAATGTCACACGGAGTCGCATTTTTAGCGTTGAATTAAAATTATAAATAATGGAGATAGAACTCCGGAAGTTGGGTCTTTTTTATGGTAAATTTCCTTTTCTTCAAGGACCTTTTTTGCAATTTCCGCTATCTCCCACGGTTTTTGAGTTCTCATCAAAAATCGAAATGGTTTTTTTTATTTCATTTTTTTGTTAATAACCATTGCAATTTTCATTCGCAGAAAAAATCCTTAAAACGAATTTCTCGTATCATCGCCGAATGCTTTTTGTAGCATTCTGAACGTTTCGAAACAAGTAATTTTATTCTGTAAGCAAAATTTAATCGCACTTTGTTGCTCAACGAAATCAAACATTGTAAAAATCGCCAAATCAACTTTCTTTGTTTACAAAACCAAGCTTAAACTAAATACTAATGATGTTACCAGATGTTACTAGCGGTGGTACCAACTTAAAAATAAAACAATTTGCCCGAATAGGCATGCGCGGGAGGTTTAAATGAAATATTCATCTTAGTTTTTGATCACAGTAGTATACTATTAGCCTTTTTTCGCAAAAATGTAAAATGAGTCAAGTGTAGACATGTTCGTCAAGTTGACTAACTTTAAAGTTGCACCATTAATTGGCGATTACTGATCTTAACCCTTAACGCGCTTGTTAGGCTTGCACGCTAAATTGCCTCGATTATTATTCACCTTTATTAATGCCCTTGTGTGGTAAATAGTTATTTTGTGGTATAAAAGCCAACTAAAATAAACAATTACAATTTTAAGTAAAAAAATAAGAATTTATTTAACACAAAACACGCCACTCACAAAACAACCATTATTGTAAACATGCACACAAAATGTACTCAAAGAAAAGTTCATTATTAAAATTGTTTTCAAAACATTATAATCAGTATAACACAAGAGAACACATAGGCTTTCAATTTAATACATGTAATGTAATTTCCCTCAATGTTACTGGAATAAATTTATTGCCACTATGCCAAATATGACAAGTTGAATACCTACATAAATGGTTATTAGTATTGATCGTTTGAACGTCGAGGCATTAACACAATAAAATGGAAAATTTAAAGTAAAATAAACTGCTTGTCAAATGAAACAATTAATAAAATTGGTATAGCTTCGTTTGTCAATGATCAAGTGTAATTGTTGCGACTTCAAGTATTTATCAATAGTCTAGACACTAATAAATCAGATGAAAATAAAGCAAGTAGGTATTACAAATTCTTGTAGCTCACACATAAAATAAATAGTTTTTAAATGTTTTTTTTCTACAAACGGGTTAAAAATTCAATTTTTAACACTATCTAGATGCCTTTAAAATATTAATTTAACGCACTAGTGCCTTAAAGTTACATTTTAAAGCACTAGTGTCAAAAGTGAAATGTGAAATTTAGAAGAGTGACGTCAACGTTTATTTATTTACTAGATTAGATTAGATCAGATTATTTGAGCGAAGATGGTAAAATGACCTCCACCACTGCAACCTTACCAGATTTATTGTGGTTTCTCCTGTCATTCTTTAGAGTACCTTGTCCAGGCCCGTCTTCTTAACTAGACTCCAGAGTCTTGACACTGGCCACTCCATATATCTCGCGGTTTTGGCTTTTCCTCACCAAGCCTAGTAAACCTAAGCCTACATAGTGCTTCACACTGGCACAACACATGTACGGCTGTTTCTACAGTCTCCTGGCAGAACCGACACAGGCTATCCTTCACCAGGTCTATTCTTTTCAGGTGCTTGTTGAGTTTGCAATGTCCTGTTAGTTGACCTACCGTTATCCTTACGACCTTACGACTGTGACTCAGTATAGGTCCGAAGTAAACTTGGCCGAGCAGGTCTTAATGAACTGCTTTGCCTGTCGTCCTAGTGTTTGTACCCACCAGCTTTGAAACTCTCTGTCTACCCAACTCTTAATAAATGCTTTAAAAAGGCCTGCCGAGATTCCACAAAATGGCTTCGGGCCTATCATTTCCATGGCTGATCATCTTTTGGCTAGGTCGTCGGCCTCTTCGTTACCTGGGTGTCCCTCGTGGCCTGGTACCCAGGCTACCGTAAGTTTGTTTGCCAAGCCGACTTTTTCCAGGGCCTGTATTTATTTACTAACATTTATATTAATTGTACAATTCAAACAACTTGAAAAACAAATTTGCATTTTCCTCAAAATACGCAAGGAATATATTTCGGTATATTTTCCAGCAATACCTTTCTCCTTACACCAATTTACAAACTTATTGTAGGCAATATTATATTGTATACGAAATTTCCTGGGCAGTACTCGTAAATCCAGCGATGCTTTACTGGCCGCTTCATCTATCTCTTTAAATGGATCGATGCAACCAATACTTCACTCTACATTTTCTTCCATTTCAAGTTGATTTTAATTAAAAACTAAAACGAGCTACTACTGACACGATGTATCAAATTTAAAGTAAACATGCCTTAAGCAACCAGCATCAACAACGGTTGTTAGAATTCATTATAGTCCAGTAAATGAAAGGAACAAAGCTGTAAATAAATCTGTACAGTTTTCTCTTGTGGCGCAATTCTTAGGTCTTCGGGGATGCTTTCGAGCGAAAAAAAAGTTTATCAACATTAACAGGGGGAATGAAAATGGCCTCCCAAGGCCCGAAAAATGGGTTTCCAGCTAATATCTGCCAAAATATGGAGAATTTTTGTTGTGACAGAAAATGAACATTGCCCTGAAGTCTACAAAAATGGGTCTTATGATTTTTCTTGAAAAATCAATAGTTTTTGAGATAACGGGGCCCAAAACTCCCCTCATTTCAGCTGCCGCTCTACCGCTAGAATGCCGCTTTCTTCATGGATTCACTTATAAGCGGGCGGTCAAATTGTTCCATTACTCGGGCAATAATGTACATTTTTTAATCATTTAAAGATTATTAAAAGGGAGAACCCGTACCTATCATTGCATATGAGTTTGGGTCCATTCTGATTTTTCTAGAATATTAAAAAAAGCGGTAAAATTTTTTTTCACAATATTTAAGAGTATCTTATTATTTTATTAATATTTTTTGAAAAAATAGTTTGTTATTAACATTTCTTTATTATAATGAGACCTTAGCAAGTGTTTAATGATCCCAAAAAAATTCCTTTACCATCTTTCTTGCGTTTTGATAAGAAATCCTTTGCCCATCTGCATTGTTTACCCCAGGGGTCTCCAAACTACGGCCCGAGGGCCACATCCGGCCCGCGGACAGATTTTGTCCGGCCCGCGGAGATCTAGCATACTTGAAAACTCCTTTTAGAGAACAAATAATTTTTATAGCAAATTAAATTTAGTTTACTGAAGTATTCTAATTTTATGTTGAATAATTATTAATATGACATCTACATTGATATGGTCATGGGCTAACTCCGCTAACTCATAACATTCTTGTAGGCTTATTGTTATTGTTTTTGTGATAAGTTGGATAAAGAAACACAGAATTGTAATGAGTAAAGACATGTATAATATGCAGAAAATTTAACTTCAGTATATAATAACTAACAAATTATTGAAATGAATCCAACTAACATTTTATACATTTTAAATAATCACATAACTTATAACAAACATAATGACATATGAAATACTAATGAGATTTATGTAAATGAGATTTTCCACTGACAATAGTTTGTAGTTGTGGACTAATTTTACTTGTACCAATTATTAAAAAAGATTTAAGATGCTCATCAGTTAATTTCGATCTGTAAACATTTTTTGTGTACTTCATTTTGGAGACGGTTTTCTCACACAAATAAGTAGTACCAAAAACAGAAAACAGACCACGAGCAAATTTATGCAAATTATCAAATTGTGTCAGTGGAAGACTCTCATAAAATTCCAACAAAGATGAGTTTTGATATTTGTTCTTAATTATATCACTGCATTGTAGATCAATCATTTCCATTTGAAGTTCCGGGGCTAGGGTTTCAATGTCAGTATCAAAAGGATTCTGAAAAATCTTAATTTGATTCGCAATGGCATCAAAGTCCGAGAAACGAGTATCAAAATTTATCTTCAAAGCACTCAGTCTCAGTAGTGTGGCTGAATATTTCACATGTTTTAAAATGTGAAAAACATTTACTTCGTAGTTGTGATTGAAACAGTCTCAATTTCTTCCGGAATGATTTGATATTAGTGTATAAATCAGGAAGATGCTGGTTTTCTCCTTGCAATCCCAAATTCAGTTCGTTCACATGTTTTGTCAAATCAACATAGAATGCTAACTTCCACAGCCATGCGTTGTTTTGTAATTCAGTAAGAGGGCGATGCTTTTCATTCAAAAAAATTTCGATCACTGCTCGAAGTTCAAAAAAGCGCTGAAGGACTTTCCCACAACTAAGCCAGCTTACGGCAGTATGATAAGGTAAGTCAGTTTCTCCAATCTCTTCAATAAATTGTCGGAATTGTTGGTGATTCAGCCCAAAAGATCTGATAAAATTAACAGTTGATATGACTGGTTTCAGAACGTCAGACATATCCAAACTTTTTTCCGCACAAAGACTGTTGATGAATGATACAATGTAAGACTAATGGTTTTGAACCACCGTCATTTTCTACAGCCTTTGACACAAGAGCGACTACTCCTTTATCTTTCCCACTCATGTTTTTGCCTCCATCAGTTGTAATACATTTCAAGTTTTTCCATCGAAGGTTCTTTTGATTAATGGCCATTTCAACTCCTTTAAAAATATCTGTACCAGTAGTTGTGCCATGAATACTATACATATCAAGAAGTTCTTCTGCACTTCATAGCTTTTATCTACTCCTCGAATATAAATCAACACCTGAGCAGTATCTGACACATCCATTGACTCATCCAAGGCCAAAGAAAACCACTCAAAATGTCCATTTTAGGATATATTTTCAGCGATGTTTTCTACCCTTCGAGCCACAGTGTTTGCTGACATACTGACAGTTTTTAATAAATTTACCTTTTCAGGGCACATTTCTTCGGCTACTGCAATTATGCATTCTTTGATCATTTCTCCATCGGTGAATGGTTTTCCACGTTTTGCAATTTCAAGAGCCACACGAAAGCTGGCACGAGTTGCAGCCTCTCGTTCAGTTTTGAGTTTTGTAAATGAAGATTGCTGCGATTTCAATCCGCGCTGCATAGCTTCGAATTTTTCTGTCCGCAAACTTCCTGTATATTTTGAGTAATTTTGAAAATGTTTTGTTTCATAATGACGTTTAATGTTATATTCTTTGAGAACGGCTATGCTTTCATTGCAAATCAAACATAGCGCCTTGTTACTGGACTCAATTACGAAATACTGAATGTTCCACTGATCTTTGAATTTTCTGCATTCACTATCAATTTTTCGCTTCTTTTCCATACTACTAATTTACACACAAAAGCAACAATTCAAATCAAAATACTGTTATAAAGATGTCTTAAACTTAAACACGCACAAACACGTTTTAAGGAGGTATGCAATGTTTTATTTAACAACAGTGTCATAGGAACTGACTTGTGGTTGCGCCACTAGCCTTCTTATATATTCCAATTACTGCCATCTAGAAGTGAGTGGAAGACACCAGAACTTTCTCGAACCAACGAGATTATTCTGTACGTGCTATTAGCGCCATCTGTTAGCGATAGAAGGTACTACCTATTTCCGCTTGTTTCCACCAGATGTCGTGTCACGTTACTCCTCATGGCTCGTACTCTACGACTAATCTAGAAATTACAGATAATGACAGGAAAATTAATAATATGCCGTGTTGCCGTTTTGCGGACTTTAGTCCGATTTGCAGCCTTTTTTAAACGTGGTGTACTTTTTCGGACTTTTTTTTTCATCAGTGGACTATTTCACTTCTTACCACCGGCAACAATGATAATATGGTTTTGGCCCTCGGAACTTACTGGAGTAATCAGTATGGCCCTAAGGCTGGAAAGTTTGGAGACCCCTGGTTTACCCATTACCGGCTATCTATCCAGTGTGAAATGTTATGGATTTTTCGACAGCTGTTTTTGCGAAAAATATTGGTGCTGCGAAAAAAATGGTAAAAACCATTTTTGTAGATTTTGAGATGATCTTCATTTTTTGTCTAAACAAAAATTCTCTATTTCGCATATTTTGGCAGATCTTCGCGGGAAACTCATTTTTAGGACTTTGGGGGGCCATTTTCAGCGGGTCCCACGTTGGAATCGTGATAAACTTTTTGTCGCTCTACAAATAAAAACTGATTTATTTACAGCTTTGGGTACTTTCAGGTCTTTAGTTACTGGACTATTAATAAATGCCATCTTAAAAGAATTTTATATACGATGTTGTGTAAAACCAAAGATAATACTACTACGGATAAGATGAACCATTCAATGCTATATTTTTGATACCCCTAATGGACTTTGGCAAACGCGAGCCGATGTCCATCGAGAGATTTTCGCGCTATCCTTGAACGAAAGTTAAACAGTGTTGCCGGCAGGCCTTTACTATTGGTGTGATGAAACGCGACTAGAAAAAACACAATCCGTTTAGCCGCCCGCTTTCGCTACTTCGTGTTCCGAATAAGGTACAAGCGACAGACATTGGCAATGTCGCACGGTTTGTTTCGCTGGGGCAGGGGTTACCGACTTAATTTTATTCGCATTTACGAAAGCATTGATATCTTCGAACTGATTCAAAACGCCCCATTTAAATGAACCATCTATTCGTAGTAGTATTATCTTTGGTAAAACTATATCTTCCAATTTTTAAATAATAGTTATATATTTGAAGAAACTGAATTTTGTTGTAATTTTGCAGTCTTTTTATAACATTTATTAAATAAAATAAAATAATCCTAATTTACCAATAGAAGCACATATTTTGAATAACTCCGTATAAATTATCAAAGAACCCATAGCGACCAACAAATTGTTTATATGCATCTATCAAAAATACATTTTCTGTCACTCATTTTTCAACCAAATTGGAGAAACATTTTCGATGGATTTTGACGACGATTTACCAGCATCGATTATCGAAGCAGCAGAAATAGCAAGTATAGATCTCCTGCCCATGAAATCTCGTCACAGGTATGAAAAAGAATTTGTTATGTTTGAGAGCTGTTGTCAAAGTAAGGGTGTGAAGTCTTTTAAAGAAGAGATTTTTTTGGCCTATTTCTTTTATTTATAAAAGCATGTAAACCCAATACATTATGGTCTAGATACTCTATGCTAAAATGTATCATTATGTTACAAAAGAACATAGATTTAAGCAAGTTTTTAAAGTGACGGCCTACCTTAAAAAACAAAGCGTTGATTTTAGACACAAAAAGGCTAAAAGAAGAAATATCGAAATTCATGGATGAAGCGCCAGATGATACTTATTTATATATAAAAGTGGCCACGATTTTTGGTTTAGCGGGTGCTTGTCGTAGTGAGGAGTTAACAAAAATATGTCTGAACCATATTGAAGACCAAGGAAATTTAGTATTGATACACATCCCAGACTAAAAAATCACAGCTCTAGAAGCTTTGTCATTTTTGGAGAGCCGAAAATGGAAAATTTTTGAATCTATATAGAAACTATCCCAGTTTAAGAAAGTCGACAACACCACATAGGCGATTTTTTGTGAACTATAAACACGGAATGTGTACAGTACAATGTATTGGCATTAATACCTTCGGAAAAATGCTATCGGAAATAGCGGCCTATCTCAAACTTCCTAACCCGGAATTGTACACTGGGCATAGCTTTAGCCGGTCCTCTGCAACATTTCTCGCAAACTCCGAAGAACAAATATCCAACTTTAAACATCTTGGAGGCTAGAAGTCTACATCGATCGCAGAAGGATACCTCGAGAATTCAATAAATTTTAGAAAGGATATTTCAAACAAAATACTTAATTTTACCGAAACACCTTTCACTATCCAAAATCAACCCTCAATGCCATCTTCCAATGTACTAAACCTCTCGGTTCAAGAAACTACTTCTATAGTTGCAAAAGATTGGCTCATCAAGGAACCCAACGCCGCTGTCAACGTTTTCTACAGAAAAGCAACTCTCGTCAGCAATAAATTTGCAAAACGCGACCAATTGCACTTTTACTATAAATGTTAATAATAATAATTAGTGTATAAATTCATTCGTTAATAAATAATATTTTATTTTTATCATAAATCTTTAAAATTATGTTGGTTTTTCCTCTCGGTTGTAGAAAAAATATTGTTCCTAACTTTTGCGGAAAGTAACTTTACCGCTCTTAGCTGCTTACCCGAACTCCGCTGCGCGTATCACTTTCCGCACTTTTTAGGAAAATAACTATAGCCGATTTGCTTCCATCGACAAAGCCTACTTTTCGAGAAATCGATCACCGCAGTTTGTTGTGATACACTCTGTATTTCTTTCATAAAAAAGATAGAGATGAAAAGAACACAACTAAAAATACTAATCGACGGATTCAAGCATATCTTCAAGTTAGAGACTAGCACTGTATATTTTTTAACCGAAATTTAACCAGGCAAACATTCTTGAATAATAGGTGTATATTTGGAAATTGACGTTCACTGTTTATTGTAACTATACAGTCGCATGTCTAGGTCTAATATTACTGGGGTTTTAATACACTCATATATATTGTACTCTTTATCAAAATGGTCTCTTCAAAATGGCCGCCTTACTATTACTAATGACAAATAGCTTTGTGTAATAATGCCACGTATTATTTTGACAAATGTGTTTATGTAAAATTAAATGGTCATGTATTAGAGATTTGTGTAAGTAATATGTTTTTGTGGTTCGGAAATGTTAGTAAGTTAATTAAATATGTTTATCATTAAGTAATTTGTTAAAATAGTTTTACTTTACAATGATAAACGTACCTACCAAAGCCAGTTGGTTTATGACAATAAAAATAATTTAATTAATGGATTTAGAATACGAGTAAGCAATAATATTCTCCAAGTGGTAATTAATATATTTCAAAATAATTAAGGACGTACACAATTTCACAATGTTAGTTATTCTTTAAAGAAATTCCCAAATTATTTAGTTAAGTTAAAAGTAAATTAAATAATTATCTGTATATTACTAACGGCACTGTCCATTTTTTTAAATATTTTTGTTCAGAAACCACACCACACCACATAAAAAAATTTCCTTCACTCCCTACCAGGGCGAAATCGCAAGAGATTTCTGCCTCAATATAAACCAATAACATAAAAACTGTCACTTAGGTTGCCTATTTGTGATAATTGACTCAGTGTCCCAATTGGTTGGGCTGTTTTTCAGTAAAAGTTAAGTCATTAACTAAATAATAAACTATGGAAAGACACAGAAGAATATAAAGCATTAGCAGAAATAAATTCAGAGATGTTCCATAAAAAGGTTGCTAAATGGGCACCCAAACCAACTAAAACTGCGTCACCAGCGTCACCAGAATTAACACCAACCCACTCATTGCCTGGGTACATGTTTCTACAAAATCTTAACAAGAAAATTATACAATATCTTAAAAGGTATAAAATTTGCAAAATAAAGATAACTTAAGGATGAGGCTGAAGACAACTCCTAGATTCAGCTTCTAGTGATTGAGATCAATCAGGGTCAGACGATCTATGGTAAAAAAATAGGACGAAAAGAGATGCGTAAAACATTGTCGTGAAAAAAAAGGAGGAATCTGTTCGACAACATGATAAGCACTTGAAAAAAAAATCAATCCCTGGATTTGGGCGTCGAATTTTCAATCAAATTTTAGTTTTTTTTTTAAGTTGAATTTTTTTTTACATTTTAAGCGAGAGCGAGTATTTGTTTATAAAATGTATTAACAAATTCACTCGTATTTCATTAATAACTTTAAATTAAATGCTGCGACGTCGAATTTTGATTCAATTTTTGTGTGGAGTTTTTGAGAGGAGTTCTAGTAATGAATTAAAAAAATTGTAACCCAGGGCGAGCATTTGTTTATAAAATTTATAAACAAATTAACTCGTAAAAAAATAAAAACATTAAAATTAAATGCTGTGACGTTAAATTTCGATTTAATTTTTGTGTGGAATTTTCTAAAAGAGTTCTGGTTAAAAATAAAAAAAATTGTAACCCAGGGCAAGCATTTGTTAATAAAATGTATAAACAAATTTACTCTTAGAAATATTCCATAATTGAATTCCAAATTTTGACGTCAAATTTTTTATCGATTGTACTGTAGAATTTTCTAAGAGAGTCAACGAGAAGAATTTTGACAATTTTTAACCAGGGCGAGCATTTGTTTATAAAATTTATGAACAAATTCACTCTTAAAAAAATGCCATATTTGAATTCCAAAATTTTGACGTCAAATTTTTTATCGATTGTACTGTAGAATTCTCTAAGAGAGTCAAAGAGAAGAATTTTGACAATTTTCAACCAGGGCGAGCATTTGTTTATAAAATTTATGAACAAATTCACTCTTAGAAATATTCCATATTTGAATTTCAAAATTTTGACGTCAAATTTTTTATCTATTGTACTGTAGAATTTTCTAAGAGAGTCAACGAGAAGAATTTTGACAATTTTTAACCATACAATTTATGAACAAATTAACTCGTTTTTCTTTAATAAATTCAATTTAAATACTGCACGTCAAATTTTAATTCAATTTTTCTGTGGAATTTTCGAGAAGAGTTCTTGTAAAGGATAAAAAAAATGCAACCCAGGGCAAGCATTTGTTTATAGATTTTATAAACAAATTACTCGAAGAAATATTCAAAAATTAAATTCCAAGACTTTGATGTCAAGTTTTTTATTAATTTCACCGTTAAAATTTTGTAGGGAGTCAATGAGAAGAATTTTAACAATTTTAACATTTGTTTATAAAATAAATTTTAAAAACAAATGCTCGCCCTGGGTTGCATGTTTTTTTTTTATTTTTTACTAGAACTCTTCTCGAAAATTCCACACAAAAATTAAATCCAAATTTGACGTCACAGCATTTAATTTCAATTTTTATATTTTTTTAGGAGTGAATTTGTTTATAAATTTTATAAACAAATGCACGCCCTGGGTTACATTTTTTTATTTTTAGGTAAAACTCTTTTCGAAAATTCCACACAAAAATTAAATCATATTTCGAGGTCACAGCATTTAATTTTAATTTTTTAATTTTTTTACGAGTGAATTTGTTTATAAATTTTATAAACAAATGCTCGCCCTCGCTTAAAATAAAAAAAATCGACTTTATTTACAACATTTATGTGAAAATTGAATGAAAATTAAACGTCTAAATCCAGTATTTAATTTTTTTTTATTTTTTGTGGAGTGAATTTGTTAATAAAGTTTTATTAACAAATGCTCGCTCCGGCTTCCAAATACGCTAATCATGTTGTCAAAACAGATTCTCGTTTTTTTTTACGACCAAGTTTAACGCATCTTTTTTCGTCCTATTTTTTACCATAGGTCGTCTGACCCTGATTGATCTCAATCACTAGGAGCTGTATTCAGCCTCATAAATTAAGATTTGTGGTTAGAATCCTACCTGTTTGTTGCCCTTTTATGTCTCGGATTCATTTTTTACTATACCGCTTTTCCATTTAAGCAATTTTTACCTAAATTGTCAGAAAAGAATTGCATATACAAATAATGAAAAGGCAGCTTAAATGACATGTTGCAACTTAACGTGTTATAAGAATGGATACGTTCTTTATAACTAGGTCTGTGTAGCTTTCCGATTTTTTGTTACATAGTAAGTTAAGTTGCTATATACACTTTTGAAGGCAGGTCACATTTTTTCCGAAAGTAAATCAAAATGTACATCTTTAAAAATTTCTTGTATCTGCGGTCCAACAAAAATTCCTCCTTTAAGCTTAAGCACTCTTACACGAGTTAATTTCCATCTTAAAAAGAAAGCATTTTCTTCTATATTTAGGCTTTAACAGAGCCCTTCTTTTATAAGCAGAAGAGGTAAATACATTTTTTGCTGGTTTACTAAGGGGTTTATTAAGGACGTTTGTCACATCGTGCACAGTCTTTTCACGTAACAGCCATTTTTTAATGATATAATATTGGTTTCTGGCATTGCTGCATAATTTGCATAAAAACAACAGTGTAGAAACTCTGCCTTACTGTAAGTAGGGTAATTAGATCGGCACAGATATTTCATTTATGATCGTATTTAATGCTCTAAAGAAATATACGTATTTTCTTGTCTTCTATATTTACAGCCTGATACACAAAAACAGATGGTTGTTAGTTTACATTAATCAATAAAACTGCCTTATAATAAACAGTCGTCACTGTTAGTAGGTTTAAAGAAAAGGCCAAAATATATTGTTGATGTTCTCTTGATTTTGTACGTGAAACAACAATTTCCTGGTCAGTGTGAGTATTACATGTGTAGAAATTATCGAAATAACACATTAGAACGGCAGGATGGGAGGTCATACAAAACAATTCAATTTCCAAAAATGTTTCTTTTTTTAACTTACTCCGCCAGTTGATATAGCTGAAATATCCAACAAAGCAAATGTCCATAATCGCTATAATCCGTATCGCTGTCTTGTCGATAAATTAGGTGTTACGAAAAGTTCTGACATCGGCAAATTTTAAAAACTATGCTATTTAAAAAACTTAAAAGCGTCGCAAACTTATTTACGCTCTCTTTTAGTCACAAGAATATTAAAAGTGTCGAGAGTGTACGAGAATATAACTATGTCGCGTCGAAATCATTTGTCATTAGAAGCAAAACAGGTTGTGAAAAATGTGTATGAAACTTTAATCAGTAGAGGACTAATTAAACAAGAAGCTTTAAAAGAAACCTGTCTACTTACAAATCCTCCAATATTATCGATAAGGGATATTATTATTAGTGAAGAATTAAACAAAAGAAAACTACGTAGTTATTTTCAATCTCACCGTATAGACAATAGTTATCAGGACCTAATAAGAAGGAAAATATATTGTCTTTATGAAAGCGGAGTTGTTCCTACCTTGGATAAACTGAAAAAGAAGCTAGACGAAGACGAAACCAATATAAATATTATCCGTGCCACCCTCCATAGAGATGTTTGTAAAATGGTATTTAAATACCGCAAAATAGACAAAATACAAGTAGTAATGGAATCGCACAGATTACGCACTTGGAGATTTAATTACCTTCAAGAAATTAAAAGATATAGGTTAGAAAACAGATCCATAATTTACCTTAATGAAACATGGTTCGATACACACGACACAGTATCCAACGGATAGGTTGATTCCAGTCAAAACTGTCAGACAAAACAACCTTCAAATAAAGCAAAACGCATTACCATAATACACGCTGGTTCAGAAGACGGATTTGTCCTAAACTGCTTCCTGTTGTCTGCAAAGAATATTAAGGATTCTAGCTTGGATTATCATGGGGATAGGAGTGCAGAACTTTTTGAAAACTGGTTTCAAAATTATCTTTTAAAAAATATTCCAAACAGTGTTATTATCATGAATTGCGCAAGCCACCACAGCCGTCTACTAAACAAAGCACCAGCTTCATTAAGTTCAAAAACTGAAATCCAGGAATATTTGTTGAAAAATAATATTTATTTTGAATTCAGTTACAAAAAGCGCAACTTTTGGAAGTCCTAAATTTATATGCAATTAAAAAACAATATGTATGTGTTAATTTGGTTGAACAGGCTGGGCATACTGTCTTACGTCTTCCTCCGTATCACTATATGTTTAACCCCATAGAGCATTTATGGAACCAAGCAAAATTAAAGATCAGAGCAAAAAATGTTACACCTACTTTAAGTCCCAGTGTTATAAATTTTATAAAAAATGTAATTACTAACCTACCAGTTGAGAGCTAAAAAAATTCAGTACCACATTATAAGAATTGAGGACTCTTACATTTCTAAACAAAACAACATAAATTCTGTTGTAATTAATCTCAATGATGACTCTGATGGTGAAACAGAATTAGATTTAGATATTTAGATTAAAAATGTAATTATGTGTAGATAATAAGTATAGTTACAAATTTATTAAAACTTTGCATATATTTAATTTCTTAATGTAATTTTAAGATTATACCTACCTATAAACAATAAATTATGAATCTTTATATTATTAGAGTCCGTCCCTAATGTTCTGTCCTTTAATACCTACTGATCCGCAGTTTTATTGTTGTAGGCAGGTATAATCCTTAAATGAAGGCAAAAGCTAACACGGTATACTTTGAGACAAACTATACCATAAGTTCTAATTTAAGTAATTTTCAAAAATTAAGACGCAATTTCTTAAACATACAAAACACAGTTATAAATGTTTATAAGCACTATCTAAGTTTTTATTAATGATCGCAATTATTTAGCAATAAAATAAATTGGCGAGAAAGTACAATATTAATTAAATCTTAAATGCTAATTGGAGAGAAAATCCTGAAATTCGTCAAATATATTTCCATCTAAACTTAAATTAAAATTCAAAGTTTGATTATTTAAAAAATGCCTGTAAATAATTTAAGTAAATAAACACAACATTGGCCCAAAAGGCACGTCCGCGGCAACTCACTATAATTATCCTCCATGTTGAGTTTATAATAAAAATGGACATTTTGACCCTGCAACATTAACCACACGTAAAAACATCATTAAGAAATCAGCCAATGGGAACGGTTGCTATAATAGGTTTTTTTAGATTACCATCTGACAAACTAAGTATCGAGAGTAATATACCATAATAATGTTTAGTTATAATGGAGGATTATTAGTTTTTTTATTGTATTAATAACTTTTATAGCTGTGTGTTTTAAATGTTGTAATACTAAATTATAAGTGTAATTGTTCATGTATTATGGGATAAGAATATATGTAATTAAATATATGGTGCTTATTTTTCAAGTATTTCTCTATATGTGTGCAAGCAATTAGTACTTATCTGGTATTTCCCAAATTAGGTGAAATAATTGCAATTATGCATGTTGTGTATGCCAACGACTAATTACGAAATGTTGATATTATTGTCACTCAATAAACGATAGTTTTACCACTTTATTATGTAGGTATTATTCCATTTAATTTAATTAACTAACAGTAATATCAATAAAATTAATTAGAAACCTACTTAACCAGAAATCGTTACCACATTTTTTTAAAGAAACAATTAAACACAATTATTAAAAGTACCCTGCTTTTATATTTTAAAATAAAACTAGAACAAAAAATTCTAAAAAACACAGATAATTTTAAAAATTATTGATGCATTATTCTTCATATCTGTTTGAACAAATTATATTCATCCTAAAAAAAATAGAAAACATCATGGATCTGCCATAAGGTTTAAAATCTTCAACCGCTTTGTTTATTTCCAAAAAAAGAGTTAAACTTTGTTAATTTAA
>JAHBCN010004700.1:0-61284 GCA_019359885.1 Listronotus oregonensis | reverse complement strand
TCCATATCTCATCGATTTTTTTTTTGCGAGTCCCCAACGTTTGCTTAGATTTTTTTTCGTGGAAAACCGGTCCATGCCAATAAGAAGCCTTCGCCGGGGAACATCTTCCCCGCTCAATATTTAGCAACTTGTGATTTTTTCCGGCTGATATTGGGGTGACCCCCAAAAAGGGTTTTCCAAACCAGGCTTCCTTCTCCGGCTTTTGAGGCCCCGCATTTCATTATTATTTTATCTCGGCACCCACACCTTTTCCCCCTGTTTGGGTTTTGTTAATTTTCCCCCAAAAAGGAGATTATTAACTGTATTGAAATGTTTGTTTTATTAACTTTAAAATTTTTTCAGCTTTAAAAAATGGGTGTTTTTAGGGGAAACCCCCTGTATTTGGGAAAAAAGGAAACGGGGAAAATTTTCGATGAAGGACCAAAAAAGAAAGTATTTAAAAAGAGCCTATCACCAGACATTCCAAAAATGTTAAATTTATCAAGAATAAACCAATGAGATTCCTCAAGGAGCAAAGGGGTACTTGTTCTAATTATAATTGTAATGAGATTCCTTTATTTTTTTGTGAGGGAATCATAATATTATTAAAATTTAATTTTTTTTTATAAAAAAAAATAATTCTACTTTTTGGAGCTGAACCTTTTAAATAAGGCAGCTTCTTTGTGATTAATGAAATGGTTTTTTTTCATTAACAAAATAATTTTAAAAATTTTTAAATCAGTTGTTTTTAAATTTTTAAACATTTGGGCTATTTATGCAATTTGGGGTCCATCTTTTATCTTTAAAAATACCCCTTTCTCGTTTTTTCCCCCCTTTGCCTGCGTCCCACATGCGACATTAAAAAATTTTTAAACGGGGAAAAGGCGTTTTGACTTTATCTTCTCGCCAAAAAAAACCCGCTTTTTATTTTTCACTGATTTTTTAGGCCCAAAGGACATGTAATATTTTTTTTTCTAACGAAAATTTTTAAAAAGGGACCGATGTTTTACATATGAGCCCCTTAACCAAGCGAAAGGTTTGGGGGTTTTCGCTTTTTTTGTTCGTTATTTTCCCCAAAAAGAAAGTGATTTGGGGAAATAATTCCCCCTAAGGTTTCTATTTGAAAAAATTGTTGTTCCTGAAAAAAAAAATACTACACTGGGCATCAAAAAAGGTCCTTTAAAGTACTATTAAAAAATAAAAAATTTAAAAAATTTTTCAGTTTCAAGAGAAACAACAACAAAAAACTTTTAGCGATCAAATAGTTTTAACCAAAAGTGTTTTTGGAAAGGGGAATATTTCAATATTTAAAACAAATAAAAAAAAACACAATAATTTTTTGTTTAAATATTGACCAAATTATTTGGCAAAGATGACTTAAAAATTTTGATTAAGAAAAAATTGCTAACTTTAAAATTTTAACAGTGAGGGGGAACTTTGTTTGGGGTTTTGGTTTTGGTCTTGCAAAAAGACCAAACCACCCCAAACCAAACCCCTTTTCCAAAAAAGCCAAAAGCCCCCGACGGGTATAAAAGCCAAAAGACCAACCCCGCCCAGGAGGAAATAGGCCAAGAGACCCTCAAGACTCTTGCATTTTCCTTTTTTAAAATTAAAAATTTAATTTTTTTATATTCCTTCAGTGGATTTTTTAAACCATCAAAAAATTAAGAACTGTAAAATGGCGATTTTTTAAAAAAGTAAAAAAATTTTCTTTTTTTAAAATAAAGAAATTTTTCCCTTTTTTTTTTTCAGTTTTCAACATCGTAAATTCAAAACATGTTTCAAATTTAAAAATTTGTGACTCAATACCCCGACAAAGTTTATATTTTCAAACCATTCACGAAAAAAATGTTTTTGGGACAAAAAATAAATTTTGGGTTTTAAAAAGAAAAAAAAAATGCGGTTTAATTTTTTTTTGGCCTTTTTGCTCTTTATATGGTTATTATTACAGTCCTGCGGGAAGAGGAATTTATAAAAAGAAAGGGGCCCCCGCATCAAACCAAAATTTTTTTTCTTTTTATTTTTTTTTTTTTTTCAAAGGGCCCGAATTTTTTTAAAAATGATAAAACCAAAAAAAAGTTATAAACAAAAAATTTTTTTTTATATTCCTAATTTTTTTTAAAATTTTAGCTACTAGTGATGCCTTTTACAGGCTGGATCAAAAATTTCCACAATACAAAAAAACTTTTCTTGTTCCCCCTAAGAATTTCTTAAAATAAGATATAAATGTAAAAAATGGATTTAAAAAAATATTATTTTTATGTCAAAAAATATTTTTTATATAAAAATTTTTAAATTTTATTTCCCCTTAACGGAAAATATTTTTAAAAAATCATTAATTTTTTTTCTATATGAAGTTGAAAATTTTTACAGTATAATTTTTTTTAAAATAAATTAATTGAAAAAATTTTTGGTTTTGGGTTAAAAGCTAAAAAAAGATATTTTTATGACAATGGTTTTTTTTAAAAAAAAATTAAATAGAAAATAGTTTCCTTTTTTCCCCTTTTTTTTATAATTTTTTATTTGTTTTTTCCCCATCATGAACGGTTTCGAAAAATCGAGTTTTTCACATATTACCCCCTTGTCATGCAGAATGTTTATAAAGTATTTGTCCAACTTTGTACGGAAAATTTAACTTATTTAAAAAAAAAGTTTATATGAACAAAAAAAAATTTCCCAAAAAATTTTTTTAAAGAAACAATTTTTAAATTTTAAAATTTTTTTCACGGAAATTTCACATCTTGATATTAAAAAATTTTTTTTTTTCTCACTCAATACGATTGTTGTTATTTTATATGGTTCTTTAAAGAAAATTTAAAAATTTTTTTTTAAAAAAATTTTTTTTCCCCCAAAATAAAAAAGGTTCTTTTAATTGAACTTAAAAAAAGCGTTTTTAAAAAAAAAACCCCCATTAAAAAAATTGCTTTTTTAACAAAAATTAAATGTAGGGAAATTAAAAAAGGGGAAAATATTTTAATGCAAAAAAATATATCCCAAAATTTTTTTTTAATATTAAAAATATATTTTATTTAAATTACTTACTTTTTAAAATTTTAAAAAAAAAAAAAAAAAAAAAGACTTTGCAGCAAGACCAAGACCAAGACCCCAAACCGGGGGTGCAAAAAAAGCCAAAAAGACCTTCCTTTTTCCTTAAGACCAAGACCAAAACCATCTTGCAAGACCAAGACCAAGACCGCCCCCGGCTTGGGGCGGTCTTTTTTTTCTCATCACTATATATTGAATAACACGAATTAAGCGAAACAAACATCTACCATGCAAACCAAATGGAAAAATTGGTTAAAAAACCCACAAGAGAAATTTAAAATTCAAAATTTTTTTTATTTTTGGGTCAATTTTTTTTTTTTTAAAAAAAAAGACTTTTTTCCCCTAAACCTTTCTAATTTTGGTTTCCCATAGGGGTTAAAAAATTTTTTCCAAAAAAAGGGTTACTCATACCTGTTAGAATCTACGTTTAGAAGAGAACCTAGGTTCCCGGGGAAACTGTTGAATTTTTATTACATCTACTAACTATTTCTAAATATAAACAAAAAGGCTTTTTACAGGGGGCTAAAAAAATAATTTGAATGATGTGGGGTTCCAAATTTGAAAACTGTTTTTTTTTAGTTCTAATATTAATTGAGCAGGAGGGATCCTTCTATTAATTAAAACTGACTTGGGGAAAAAAGTTTGAATATTTTCTGAAAAATTGTATTAAACGATGTTTTAAAGGAAAATTGATGATCTAAATTATCAAAAATTTTGATTATTAAACTTTTTATTAAACTTATAATGATATTATTTTTCCGTATTTTATTCTATTTTCTTAAAAACTACAATTTAAAAAGAAGTTTGTAAAAGCAGAGTAAACTTTTTTCCATCCCCCTTAGGTTAAGTGAAGATCAACCCATACAAAAGTATGCGATGAACTTCGCCATTTTAAAAGTTGCATAAGAATATAACCTTTTTTTGGTATTTTTTTTTGTTAGTAAACTATTTGTATCTTTTGAATAAAAATTCAATTATTATTAATATTATTATTATTTTTTTAAATAAAAGGGTTAGGGCCTCCACACGAAATCTGACCATGGGCCTCCACAGTCCTAAATCCGGCCCTGCTGACTGATTCACTCACTTGTTGAGAATTATGGGACAGTTTCCAAAGGAGTAGAAACTTGAAATTTTTTATGTAAATAGGTTTTTGGGCACAAGTAAAGAAAGCATCTTGAAAACAGCATATTTCCTCTCGAATGCCTGAAATAGGGTGGAAATACAAAAAGTGGGTCTTTTAAAAATTGCAATCTAATGAACCTAAGTTTTTTGGTCATTACTGTCTTAGAATTTAAAATTCAAAGAGGTTTTTATTTTCTAAACAAATAAAATTTTACTCTATAGGCCCCAAATCAGGTACGATTTTAGAGACTTTAAAATAAGCAATTTTCGTATTTCATATTCTATCTAAAGGTAAGGTTCTACCTATGGTATGCTGAGAAAAAAGAGATCCCACCAAAAACACCCATGTAAAATGAGGGCCAAGTTTCTACCTAAAAATATCGGTCTCTTTAAAGTACTGAGATAGGCAAGACTATTATTCGTAACATGTTTTAATAAATGAATTAGATATATTCTTGTGCCGAGATGGGCGGTTTAGAAGCAGGTCAGGTGTAGGTTCGGACAAAGATAGGCGAAATTTATGTCCCATCCTGATCGTCCGGGACGAGATGGGCGATGCCTGACGTTTTAATAATGCCCCTTATAGTGGTAGCAAATATTTATATGAATTGGTTTGAGAAACACGCAATTAAAGCTGCGGTAATGCATGTATATGTTGCCGATACTTTTATTGTATGGACAGGTAATGACAGAGAACTTTAAGGTTTCTTAAAACATCTAAATTGCATTCGACTTTGTATTATTTTCACAATGGAGAAGGAGCAAAATTCGGCCCTAGCTTTTCTCGACGTTCTAGTCAAACGAAATAATGGTTATATACAAACCTTGGTATACAGAAAACCTACCCACACTGGACAATATTTACACCAGGGTTCTAATCACTCAAACGAAACGAAACAGGGAGTCATATGTACTCTATATAACCGCACAGTGACCTTATGTAACAGCAAGAAATCCCTGCAGCAGAAAATAAGTGACATAACTAGGGATCTTAAACAGAATAGATACGGTGAGAGCCTGGTAAAGGAAACAATCGAAAAATATCAAAATAAGACAAAAAACCCAAATTGAACGAGACTCAACATGACCAAATATTTATGACATTTCCATAAATAATAGGAACTTCTGAAAAGATCCGCAGAATCGCAAATAAGAATAATATTTAAACGGCAGTTAAATCCCAAACCACTCTGAGAAGTATTATTTTTACTAAGACGAGACCGGACAACAATGTTTTAAATAATTACTGTATCTACCGAATTCCCTGTGAATGTGATGTGGTATACATCGGGAAAACGAAAAGACCACTCGAATTTAGAGTAAAAGAACATAAAAAAACACACAGAACAAGGTGAAACGTCGAAGTCAGGGACTGCCGAACACGCTTTGTCAAAACAACAGCGCATACAATGGTCGGAAGCCAAAATTATTCATTAAGAAGCCCAATGGAAAAAAAATAATTTGGAGAAACTGTAACAATTGTAAACAACCAAAATGTATTTAGCCAGCCTAGTATCGATATTCCGAATATCTGGCAGACGCTGCTGAACCGTGAAAAATCGGTCCATCTTCGGTGAACAACGGATAGTATATAAGTCGTAGCTTTTAAGAGTTGTTTTAGTTATCACTTGAAAACGGTTGGAGATACATCACTAACCGAAACGTTGTGTATCAATTAACAAATAAAGACATTGGAAGTCCAAGATTTTAGTGTTATTGAAGCTCCTTATTATTCTCACTCAACCATCTGAAGATCGGTTAAAGACCACTGATGTAGACATAGTCAATACAAAAAATTCCATAAAAAAAGTATATTTTTTAAGTTAGCAAAAATGTATTAAGAGCACATCGGTCTCCAAAGGTTACAGTTTTGGGTTTCCATGAGTTATTCTTTTCCTAAATTGGTTTTTTATGACGGGGACACTGGAGAGGAATAACAAAAAGTTTTCGAGTTATAGGCCCATATAAAATATAGAAAGTGCTATTTCATATAAAAGAAATTTTATTGGACAGGGAAAACCGATGCCCGACGATAATGTTAAATATAAAATATTGGGCTGCCGAATTTGTGTCGTTTCACCAATACGCCACCCGGCAGGTATTTCTTTCTGCATTAAACGGCATCATTTGCCATTTTCCTTTATATTTATTATATCGAAAAAGGGCTTTAATAAATAATAGTTATTTTTTTATTATTATTATGTTTACAAAAGAAAATATTATTTATAAAAAGTTTTGCATGGTCCAAAACATTTAATCATAGATAAAGGATGGGAAACATTTAACCTTATATTTGATCATTGCGGCCAGCGCCACCTGGCGGTTTTAGGAAATAACACCGACTAAAAATGTGGCGGGTTCTTCAAAATTTTCGTTTTTATAATTTTATTTTTAATTGAAATAAAAACAACGAAAAAAAAACAATTGTAATTTTTTTTAATTCATATATTTTTATAAACACTAATTATTAACATTTATTCTATAATAATATTATGCAAACCTCAGAAGGTAAATTACAATTAGGTAATAAAATTCTAAGAATTAATTAAACCCACCTCTTCTCCTGCAAGAAATACTAAGAAACAAAGACGGAACTGTATCCTATCTTAAGGTAGATTTATTTATGGTTCCACCAACATACCGAGGTTCTGGACTAAAATGAGTACAAATTCGGTATGACTTTCGGATCTTTAAGTCTTCTCGACTAATTGCATTAATCCAAATATCATACAGCTAAAACAAAATTTTACTTTTGAATTTTTACTACAACCCACAGTCAAGAAGAAAATTTTAGGGGGAAACGAAAATAAGTCGGGATAAACACTGGGCATTTCAGGGCAATTATTTTAACAAAAATTAAATATTTATTAGCACAGGCATGAATGCTAGGATATTTTTTACTTACCCCTTAATCTTTTGAAAAAATATGCATTTGAGCATACTCATTATAATTTTTACAGCCATTAAAACAGCAGTTAAAAACCATGGCGAAAAAATCCAATTAATAAAAAACTACAAAAAAAACGCTGGAATTCAAATAAAAAACGAACACTAAACCCAATACAAATTCACAATACTCAAAATTCAAATTCAAAAATGTCATCGAGTGACGCAACACGCATTTGCGATAATTTGCGAAGCTTTGTTGAGCCCTCTGGTGAGTTTAGGAAAAAATAATTTTTACTATTTTTAGTAAACTGTTACGGAAATTAAAGTTTCCACGGCATGACATTTAATGCAACCATCAGATGTCAAAATTTATCAGTCGTAAAAAAGGTTTGTCAAAAATAGTTATTTACATTTTTGGTATGAGGTGGTTTTTAAATGGCTGACGCGAAGCCGAGGCTATTTAAAACCTCCGAACACTTGAAAGGCCTTTCGCATCGTGTAATGTATTATATTTTTCTGCTACTGTTCTTTGTATCGCATAATTTAATAATCATTAACATCATGTTTTAATAGAAATATCAAAGATTTTGAAATTTTACCTGTTAAAAATTAATCCATAGCAACACATTATTGTTGACATTGTCTGTCATCAGCACTTGTCAGATTTTGAATTATTGTTAATTTAGTATAAATCCATTCCCATTTTAAAATGTTAAATGAATATGAAAATGGCATCCAAAAGGCAGCTGACCTTGCGTGTGCCTCACTTCAGCCAGACAAATCTAAAGAGAGGTACCATCAAACATATAAGTCGTTTTCTGAATGGCTTGCTACAAAAAATGTGGGCGGATTGACGAGAATGTGATGTTGGCGTATTTTCAAGAAAAATCCGAGTCTTTATCACCACCAACCCTCTGGTCTGTATATTCATGCTCAAGTTAACAATTTTCGTAAACAAAAATCAAGATATTTCGAGTTCAAGAAACTAGTTGCTTTTATTAAAAAAAAACGATGGTTCTGAGGCAAAAAAGTCAAAAATTTTTAAAAAAGAAGAAATCATAAAGTTTTTGCTTAACGCCTGATCAAAGTTACTTAGCAATGAAAGTAATAGCCATTATGGGAGTGGCTGGGGCATGCCGGACAGACGGAATATACAGAATGAAGCTAGTGATGTAGAAATAAGAAATGACGTGGCTATAGTAAAAATAATTTGGGTCTAAAAATAAAGTTAAAAGAAACTTTGTAGTAACCAACGATGAGGCTCAGTTCCTATGTCAGATTTCTACAGGAATATATTAAGCTGAGACCAAGGAATGCTCTAGATGAGCGTTTATTGTATCGTTATGAAAAGAGGTAAATGTGTTAATCAAGTAATTGGAAAGCACACTATTTCAAATGTACCTAAAGAAATTCGAAGTTTTTGAAGCTTGTAGACATCAGTAGATACACTGGCCATTCTTTTGAAGAACGTCAACTACGTTCCTGCCAATCTTCGGATGTCGATATTTTGGACTTAAAAAGGCATGGAGGTGGGAAGTCTTCTTCTGTTGCGGAGGGATATATTGCTGAATCCTATAGTAATAAGGTGGAAATTTCAAAGAAGATTTTACACGAAATTCCTACCAATATTTCCTCTAATGAAGTAACAGTGAAAAATATTAATATTAACGTAGTTAAAGCTGATAACGATACCCCAACAACAAATTTAAAAACTGTTAATTCAAGTATTATTCCTCCAATTTCTTTTGCTAATTGCTCAAATTGCACAATTACTTTTAATGTTAATACCTAACCTAGTTTTTAAATATTTTGTCATAAATAGTTACTTTTTATAAATAAATCCTAATATTTCCCACAAGCATATTTTTTTTTTTTACTGTTACTTTTTGTCCAGGCGGTGAAAATATTATTTAGGTAGTGAAAAGCTACCTATAAAAAAATTAATAAACTATCAGAATAGAAATGTATTAATCAAATTAAATGGCTATGAAGGTTTATTTGCGTTTGATCGAAAATATCATAAATTATGTTACAGACACTACATATCTGAAAGAACCATAAAATCGCACAAAAATAGGAAAATGGTTCCCAATACTGCCTCAAACGTATCTGAAAGTAATTCGACAATATTTACCTCTTCTGCAAGTATTGGTAGTGATATTCAGATCTTTACTTCCTAAAGAAATGTCAAAATTTAAACTTTATTAAGAGCTGCTGCCATACTACAGTGCAATGGCTTTATGTCAACCAAAATTAAATTTCCAACATGTACTTTGTGAAAGAAGGCCTAAAATGTTGTAGGGAGTATAAATCCGTTCCTGCAATAACATTATTAAAGACTTTGAGGCGAAATGGATAACTTTCAAGAATGGGAACTACTTACACATATTACATTTTTGGGTCTAGTAAAGAAAATCACCCACGGAATTGGACGATTTTTAAATTTAATGTGGTAAAATATACTTTAGATATTATTTTTAAGACAAAAAAAAATGCGGATTAAGTGGTTTTCCCAAAAAAATCGCAATTGATATTATAAAAATTGGTCACTATTTGACATTTTATTTTAACTTTTACGATTTACATGTAATAAATACATACCGCTTGAAGACGTTTACAATGTTGCAATACAGAAATATTTTATTAATTTATAATAAAAAACTTTGCCATTACCATTAGGCATTTTCATTAAATCAAAATATTTAAAATTTGAGCCAGTTACAAGAATTTTAAGGAAAAAAAGTCGCTTTAACTAATAACAATAATCATGACCGACTAGAACGGCGCATTTATAAAAAGACAATTTAAATTTAACGGAAAACCCAACCGGAACTACCCAAAAACTAACTAGAACTAGGTAATAGTTTTAAGTTGGCAACATTGCTTATTCAAGGAGAGATACATCAAAAACGGCAAACGTGCATCTCTTTATAGGAAAAAAAAAAGAAATTATATATTCCCGTTTAAAAAAAGTTTAACGAAGCCCTAGTTTAAATTTTTTATGTACTATGTTTCTCAAATTTAATTAAAAGACATAAAGTATCCGCAATTTTTTGTTGCTCAAAGTATTGTATTGTGTTTAATTGAATGTATAATTAAAAAATAACAAATTCCGTGGGTGGTTTTCTTTACCAGCACCCAACAAAAAAGTTAATAAACCTACTAATTAGGTGGGTAATTAATAACAATGATTGATATTTTTGAATGGATTTATAAATCTACCCACCTGTTTTAAATATTTTAAATTTTCTTTCCTAAACAACTTAAGTACCCTAAGATCTGCTTTTAAACCTGTTGATAAAACTTAAACTACTACACTTCCACCAAACCGTAAGATTTTATTGCAGTCGGTCTGGCTCGCTAAGCCAAGCGCGCGAAAATATGACTTTTTGGCCCGTTAAAAAATACACTGCTCCAATACTATAAAGGAAACATGAAAAATTTTTATTTTAAAAGCTTTTTTTAAACATTAGCTACAATTTGTACGCAGCGCATGTATGTATTAATTTTCTTTCTTTCTTAACTTTTTCTCGACTGCCTAAAATTATGCTACTGAAAATAACAATTTTTAAGTTTCTGACTATTTTAAAAATTAAACAAAAAAAGAATCAGCTTCACGTGGGACGTCGTTCGAAGCGCTATTGGTCATCTCTTTAATTTGAAAAAAATAAGCTGATATCATGATTATTAGAGATATAGCATTGGAGATATTAAAAAACGTGTTTCATTGAAAACCAATTTTTTTTTGGGTTTTTCGAAATAAAAAGTTCTCGACCACTAAAAATAGTCGTAAAAAAGTGATTTCGTGTACACGATTACCTTATTAAAGAATCCCACTAAGTCTGGTTTGGTTCTACCGCCGGTTTTTTCTCGATAACTAAACGACTTTCCTTCCAAATTTTACTCCACTATTAAGGTTTAGGACCATGCAGAACTTTTTATAAAGAATAACTTTTTTCCTAATTTTGATAATAAAAAAGGTTCCCATGTGCCTCCAATCTACGTGCAAAAAATAGCTACAAAACCATTAAAAACGTAAAAGCAACAATAATAGTTTGTAGAATAACTGCTATTGGCTTTCTTACTGTTGAACAAAACTCAAAGATCAAAGCTGTCACTTTGGTTCACCAAAATGACCGGCGACTTTTCACCAAGAAAATTACATTTGATCTACCCTAGTTGAACAGCCAATTTGAGTACCAAATTTTAAGAGTCAATTACGCTACACTTAAGGGTCGGGCAAAGAGACTGAGACGGTGGGCTGAGACTAACAAACTCCCACTACCACAATTTTCGTATAGCCTCATTAAAATATTATATTTTTTGGTTCTTCAAATTCGGGTATCGATGCGATGTTGTTTCCGATTGCAAGCCTACAGAATAACGTTTTTCGGTTACTATTTTTCACTTAAATGACATAATTATACACCATTTTAAAGGAAGAAAATAATCTATGCCTCTGCTGTAACGGATTTTTGAAATATGAGTGGAGTTAAGAGAAGATAGTATCTAAACATAACCGAAATCAAATTTAAAAAAAACTATTACAGCAGAAGTCTAGATTTAAGTGTTGGCTTTCATATAGTTTTTGAAAATTATCGATAACTTATACCGTTTTTGAGAAAAACATTATGCCCCGAACCCCAAAATGGATCCAATTTTCGCGACGCGAATGGACTCATAATACCCACGTGTGTTGGTTCACCTTGTGTAAACAAGGCTATTGATCAACAATAATAAACGCTTATTTCGCCGAATAACAAATTTTTTTACAAAATTCTTTACAAATTTATCACTGATGGTGTAAAAAATAATACATATATCATCTCGTTACAAGCCCCTTATTTCCAATACGTATCAATATCATTTTAAAACCTCAGAAAAACCTATTCATATAGAAAAGCTTTTCCCCAATTCTGTTCAACGTTCAATGATGAGTGCTTGTCGCTCGTGTGCCTAGCAACACGCTTCAATGGAACCATGGCCGATGCAGCTCGCTAATCACTATGCGATGAAAATATCTATTTTATTTGGTTAGTATCCGTGTATTTCCATTTTGGTAAATATGGGGATGCTGAATGTCTTGTTGTTCGACTGTTAAAACTTATAGATCGGGGAACATTTTCCCAAGCCTTTTCTTTTAGATCAAGCTTTATTTTTTTCTAAGAGTTATTGGATGTACAAGATGATGAATTGTATTTTTATTAATTTTAGCATTTTAAAAATTTTTTTTTTTTTTTTTAATTTTATGATGCATCAACACCAAAATAAATAATGCTATTTTATACGCTTATTCAGTGTAATATTAAAGATAAAAACATTACGGGTCAAATTGATCTTAAAATTTTTTTTAAAAAAAAAAGGCCAAAAGACGTGCAAAATGTAAAAATTTAATACAAATGGCAAGGAAATTTGGTCCTTGCATTCTGATTTTTTTACCAATTGATTGTATATTAAATAAAATCTTAAACTTATTAAAAATATAATAAAATGGCCTAATTAAAATTTTAACTTTTAACTTTTTTTATGAATATGATTTATTTACCCACTTCCTTTGAAAAAATTTTGATATAAAATTTGGGATATTCAAAATATTTTTATTATTTATGACGTCTTTTGTTTCAATTTTTTTTCTTAACCTTATCAAAACTCTACAGGGCCGTACACTACATTATTAAAATTTGCCCATCTTAATTGTGAAAAGACAAAAAATTATAAAAATATTAACATTTATCTTTCTTCCCCCCTTTTGCCAAAAAAATATCCTTGAATATCTTTCGGTCACCTTTTTAAAAAAATTTTAAAAAAAAATAAAATTTTGGAACGTAATTTTTAAGTAATAAAACAAATTTGTTTATAAGTATTGTTAAATGTTAACAAAATTTTTAACTTTTTTTATATTAAAGGAAACTGGTTTCATCAAAACGGTGATGTTTTTTATTTTGAAGGGTTTTTTTGGTTTTTGGTGATTTTCAAGTTCGGAGGGTCAATGGACTTGTGCGTGCACAGGTTCGGACCAAACCTTCCATAAATAAAAAAAAGATCACGAAAAATCAAGAAAAATTTTTTTTTTTTACGATTATGCTTCTTTTAAAAAAAATAAAAAAAAAGGGAAAGGAAAATTTTAGAAAATTAAAATTTTAAAAAAAAAAACAAATCCAAAAAAAAAAATTTTTTAAAAAAAAAAACTTCTTTTAGGTTTTTTGGGAAAAAAAAAGAGGGGTTTTTGAAAAACCTTTAAACTTAAAAACCCAAAAATTTTTCTTTTCCCCCAAAAGTTTTTTTTTTCCTTTCTATCCGATGAAAATTTTAAATTTTTTGATTTGAAGGGGGTTATTTATGCATGATAAATTTCTTTTAAAAGAAAAAGGCAAAAAACATTAAAAAATAAAATTTAAGTATTAAAAAAAAAAAAGGGCACGACCACGAGACAAATTGTGCCTTATCGATATTCTTGAAAAAATTTTTTTAAAGCATCAATGCCCTCTCTGGGAGTGAAATTTAAAAAAAGCAAGCAATAGTCAACAAGCAATAATC
The DNA here is from genome assembly GCA_019359885.1 of Listronotus oregonensis. Classification (NCBI taxonomy): domain Eukaryota; kingdom Metazoa; phylum Arthropoda; class Insecta; order Coleoptera; family Curculionidae; genus Listronotus; species Listronotus oregonensis. The sequence goes on along the minus strand of JAHBCN010004700.1, from coordinate 47,709 downwards.
ATTGAATCTCAGATCAAATTTTTTATTCGTAATCGAAATTTTATACGTATTTTTTGGGAAATTTTTTTTCTATTAAAATTTTACTGCAAAAAAGTATAAGACATTAATAAAATCCTTGTTAAATAGTTTAAAACGTATTCTATTATTTTTTGATATTTCCATTTAATATTCCAGGCTCGAAATTTCAATTTTTCCCCTTTCATAGAAATGAAATTTTCCATTACAACCTACTCTAGATGTTTCAGCCGTCGAATGTAACCTTGGGCAAAGTTTTATGGCAGGGTGCACATTTTAACGTCTTGACCTCTTTTGCATTTTATACCCCCTTTCCGGTGACTCCCTGGTTTGATCGACTATGAACAGGGCCTCGAAACAGGGTGGCCGTTCAGTGGAAAAGTTATCGTTTGCAAAACAATCATTGTTTAGTTTGTTATGGGTTTTTTATATGTAAAAAAAAAAAAAATAAACAATAATCCCAAAGTCATTTATTGTTTAATTAAATATTAAAATATACGAAGGCTAGAAGGGGCCCCATCAATTTTTATTTTTTTTTTAGTACAAATTACGACTTGGATCTCGGAATTTACACGGGAGAACAAATGAAATAAAAATGTAAACATTGTGATTTTATTGAAAAACATATGAATACATAAAAATCTATAATATATTGCCTGGAGCACAACAAGACAAACGAGGCACTTAAAACAATGTGGTTTACAGATGAATTTAAAATGTCATAATATAGTCTAACTACAAAAATACGAAACAAAGTCAAAATTAACATAACAGCCAATTATAATACAAAATATAATAATAACAAAGATTCTAAAAACTATAAAATATCACCATAGGCGTAATAAGATACTAAAAATAAAATAGTTTTACAGATAAATTTAAAACACATTAAAAAATTCAAAACCACATTAAAAAAACATATTATAATTTCCTAAAAATAACGTAATTTAGAGCGACCGCAACAACAAAAAAAATTGTTATTTGTTTTGTTTATTTTATAAACATTAACGCATGTACTTAACACAACTGACAATTAAGTATCAATAACTTCACTATCTCTACTTCCTGTATTGGGGGGGAGAGCTGAAAAGAACATATACTTTTAGTAATTATATTTTGCATTTAAAAATGAGTTTTATTTAGATTAATATAAGAATCCTTTGTACTACATCATAGGCTCAACCACAAAGATATGTATATTAATTTAACTCGGGTAAACTTTACAGGTTTCTTAGATGTTTTTATTACTTTTTTTTAATAATATATATTTTTTACCCGCTTTTAATAATGCACGATTTTGTGACATCTACCTGTGCCATTAATGATTCTAATTTCAAAAAAATGTGGTACATATAAGCTTTGTTTCTGCAGCGGTTTGAAACTATCACAAACTACTCGGAGCCAATGAAAATTCAAAAAAATGACATTCCTGTCATTTTTTCAAATTTTCATTGGCTCTAATTAGTTTCAAATCGCTGCAGAAACAAAGCTACTATAGATGGTGGCAAATAATAAACAGCTCCTTTAAGATCCTTTAATGATTTTTAAGTGATTTGATCTTTAATTGTTGGTACAAATGTAGATGCTACAGTATCCTGGGTTAACAGCGGGCTACCCTGTATAGAAATTTATAAGAATATTCTTTATAATTATTAGAAAACAAGCCATTCTTTTAAAGCAGGTATTTATTTAAAAACTTTAACGCCTCATCAATTATTACTTCGTTCTACTATTAATTTATGCAATAACAATGCAAAAAAGTTGAATAATGTTAAGCAATACTTTTCTTTTTAACATCTAAATTAATTTTATTGCCAAGTCTTAAAGGCGCCTACAGACACACGAACATTCCTTGAGATATGTACGCACGAACAAGTACGCGCGTATATATACGTTTTGTTTGAATTGCCTACACACGTAAAGAAAATTTACTATCAGTTTGCTAATAAACATGGGGGCCGTCAGTAATCATGATTTAAATTTGTTGGCAGTGGCGTCTGTGTGGATAATAAAGAAAAGACAAAACCGACTTTTGAATAAACGTAAGCCACGAAGTAAATGGGTGAAGAAATGGTTGTTGCAGCGTGATCGATTTTCACATATAAATCTACTGGAAGAACTTCGTTTAGAACCGGATGATTATCGAAATTATCTCCGTCTGGATAAGGATAGCTATGTATTACTGTATTACCAATATCTTATGCGCATCGTTTTTTTATTCCTATTTATGTAGTCCTTAGATTTAATTTTCCATAAACAGGGGTAAGATTTATAAAGCTCTATAAACCCTGTTAAAAAATTCCTTTGAATAATTTCTGGTATCAGCCATGATTTAACACAGTTAACAGAACGTGGTTAACACGAACCGCACTGATATTATTCCTGGTACGTAAGTTCGTTTTAGCTACACACAGAGGGATATGTAGGTGTCACCAGCTTGCCTCAACCATATTTTAATGGTGTTCTCCACTTCCACATGGGTGATGACATCGCCTTTTGGGGTACTTCTTGCTACAGCTAAATTTAACACATGTTAACTATTTATAAACAAAAAGATGTCACTGCTTAAAAATTTTAAGTATTTTAAGGATAATCAAGGCGTATTTATGTTTTTTGAATAACAGTTTTATGATTTTTATTATTTTACAGATAAAAGCCGCTGCCAACTTATACTTAACATAAAACTTTCTCATATACCTATGTACATAACAGTTTGGATAAAGTTTTAAATCTTATTTTCATAACTAGGGCTTATATGCTTTATTTGAACAATTTAAACTAACATTTAGACTTAAAGTCTATATATAGACTCAAAAGAAACCGCGAAAGAAATACTCAAATAATGACAGACAACAGATTATTTCTATAAATTTAAGTTGGAAACATGCATACTTACTTATTCATCTGTTCCAGAGTACTCCTTTTCACTCATAATATACTTTTCATTTGCCAAAACACCAAAAAGAACACAAAAAATGCCGAAAAACGGTACAAACTTTCCGCTCACGTCATTCCTGATCATCCACAAAACTTCTGAAAAAGTTAGGTTATAGTGGTACGCTTCACTTTTAGTTGTCGGTGGTTAAACAAAGGGCCAAAAAAGAGAACAAACACGATCTAACGCACGCTAAGTAACAAATAAATGCAGTGGGCCAATGCTTAATTAATAACGTTGGATTTGTAACTCAGTTAAATTAATAGGCCACTGTGGATATATCATTGTCTTTTTTCTGTCGAACCATTAACTGAGGATTAATATTGGGCCAAGGAATGGTGACAGACACAGTCAATTAAAAGACGCTGACATTAGTGGGCCATCACAGTACCTTTAGAAAATCGACAAACGCTGTTTATAGGGATGTTACAGTTTGTTTCTTTTTTTTGTAAATCTTAAGAAATTTTAATATTTTTATTCTAATTTTGTTTTGCGTTGTGCTAATATTTGCAGGAAAAAGCTGATACGCTGCCACTACACCAGCTGACCTTCGCTCGCTTTACCAAACACTAAATATTGTTCCGGTTCCTAAATTAAAAGCTTAGACATTATGATAATATAAGCTATATAATTATAATGACTGATATATTTTTTAGAACAATGCAATGCAATTGATTTATAATGATTCTTTATTTCCAATTATCATTAACACTCTTTAAGATAAGAGACGGGGTAAAACCTAGACGCTCCGGTAGAGCAACGATTGTGTGTATTTTACATATAATGTTGCAGCCTATTTTTGCTCTTTTATATCTTCGGTCTCGTTCCACATAAAGTTATGAAGTTTGGTATGTAAATTTACAAAAGTATTTTTATTACCTGTGAAATAATAAAGAAAGTTATGTCAAGTGACTGACTGACTCATCAAAATTATAGGGCACTTTTCGAAGGAGTGGAAGCTTGAAATTTGTTATACAGTGTCACCCATAAAGTCCGCGTCAAATGGATAAACTTTTCCCTAATTAATTTGAGTAAATTTAATTTTTGCCAAAAGTTTTTGATTCAAAAATTATGCCAAATAATGTATATAAGGATGATCACGTGTTTGACATTTTTTGCAAAAAATCGCAAAATGAAGCATTATCTTTAAAATTTTTGAAAAATGGTATAGAAAAAAGTTGCATATTTTTAAATTTTACATCCACATACCAATTTTCAGCTCTCTAGTACAATTTTTATTTCTTCTTAACTTTTTGTAGTTTCCTACCATATGAATTATCCGAATGTATGTAAAACCATCTAAAATTATTTTTTCATATTATAATTAACGTTTAAATGTAATCCAGATACCTAATAATGCTGGTACAAATAATTTTGTACAAAAATTGAAAATACCCCAATGAAATAGCGTCAAACTTGATGCAAAGGTGGTATAATTTTTACAAAAACTGATAAAACACACTTAATTTCTGTACAGTATTAAATAGTTACATTAAAAAATCGAACAATGTTATGAAATTATTGTTAATTTAAATACTGGTAATTAAAATGCCTTTTTAAAACTCTAAGTGCAATGTTAAAAACATAAACCCTTGCACTAACGATTGATCGTAATGCAACATAGAATAAGAGTGTCATAAAAACAATTAAAGAAAGCAGTTGTCAAGAAATTGTTTATTTGTGTGATTTTATTATATGTGTTTCTTAAAATGTTAACATTTCTTTAGGAAAACATCTTATAAAATAACTCAAATAAACAATTTCTTGACAACTGCTTTCTAACGTGACACATATTTTGCTTCATTAATTTTGTTCAATTGTTTTTATGACACTCTTTTCCTATGTTGCGTTACGTGCAATCGTTAATGCAAGGGTTTTGTGTTTTGAAAAAGCATTTTAATTGCCAGTATTTACATTAACAATTATTTCACAACATTGTCCGATTTTTTAATGTAACTATTTAACACCAAACAGAAATAAGTGTGGTTTGTCAGTTTTGTACAAATTATACCACATTTGCATCAAGTTTGACGCCATTTCATTGGGGTATTTTCTAATTTTGTACAAAATTATTTGTACCAGCCTTATTAATTATCAGAATTACATGTTAAAGTTAATTTGACTATGAAAAAATAATTTAAGAGAGTTTGAAATAAATTTGGATAATCCATATATGGTAGAAAACTGCAAAAAGTTGGGAAAAAATAAAAATTGTACTAGAGGGCTGAAAATCGGTGTGTGGGTGTAAAATTTTAAAATATGCAACTTTTTCCTATACCATTTTCAAAATTTTGAAAGATAATGCTTCATTTTGCGATTTAAAAAAAAAATGTCAAATTTGATAGCTAAAAAAAGTCACGTGTTCATCCTTATATACATTATTTGGCATGATTTTTGAAGCAAAAACTTTTGGAAATAAGAAAATTTTTCCAAATTAGTTAGGGAAAAATTTTCCCATTTGATGCGGACTATATGGGTGACACTGTATAAGTAGGATTTTGGACTTAAGTAATGGAAAAATTCTTAAAACTGCAGATTTTTACTCGGAACGCTCTGAAACAGGGCCGTAACATCGTATATTTAGGGGATATTTAAGAATCTTGCAATCTGATTAAACCAGAGGAGTGGCAAGGTGCGACTAGGCCCTACACCAGAACAATCGAGGTGGGCCCCTGAGTACATTGATTTATGCAGGATTCCAGGATATACTTAATTTATATGATTTTTATGCTTAATACTGAAAATGAGAACCCAGTGTGGATGTGTTATAAATAACTATGAATAATTTTTAGACATGAATTAGATTTTTTTTCATGTAATTATATAGGGCTCTTATACGTTATAAAGAAGAAGACACATAATACAGTTCTAAAATATACTTTTATAAATACATAGATCCACAGTCAGTAAATATTATTAAAAAAATAACAATTCAAAACCAAATATAAATATCTGAAAAGGAACGCCTATTTTGGCAAGGATGCGGCTTTACAGAGTTGTTGGGATTGATGATTGAGACAGATACTGGGTAGGGCGTGGGTACAATGTACAATGCTTAAAAATAGTGTCCAGTGGAAAAAACTTAGGCGGAACGTAAAATTATTAGTGCCTGGTAATAATAATATATATATCGAAAACCATGGGGTTCGGTAGGCCCCCTAGCTGGTGGGCCAAACACCTTTGGTGTACCTGGTGTAGCGGTTGCTACAACCCTGGATTAAACCTGAGTTTTTAAGGTCATAATAACTGGTCTCAGAATTTAAAATTCACGCAGACTTTTATTCACAAAACAAAGAAAATTGCTATATTTACCCATCAAACTCTAGACCAGGCCCGATTAAAGGGACTTTAAAATGAGCATTTAGTCTAAAGTTTAGGTTTTACCTACAGAGCAAGATATACTGAGATGACAGGCATGAAACCCTCCCTTTTCCCCCAACTTTTTCCATTCATTGCATTTAGAAAAAAAAAAGAGATCTTACCTAAGATACCTATGTAAAATAAGGGCCAAGTTCCTATTAAAAAACCTTGGCTTTTTAAAGTGGTGAAATCTAAATTTAGGCCAAATGTTTTTTTACTTGACAAGGTTTTTACTGATCCATCTGCATTAATGGAAGAAACTGCCAGTATTAATGAAAAAAAAGAGCTTGGTCTAATTTTAGATCTCAGTACTTTAAAAGGCCAAGATTTTTGGATAGGAATTTGGCCCTTATTTTACGTAAGTGTTTTTGATATAATCAATACTTGGCCAAAAACTATTAATTTTATTGAAAAAAGCTTTCTTCTAATCAATATTACTCTTTCAGTTTTATACTAAAAGGGGTATTGTAGTCCAGAAAGTTGAAAATATCGAGTATTTTCATATTTCGATAGTTAAGATATTAAATAATATCTCCTTAAAAGGTTTTTCGAAATTCGAATTATTTTAAAAGTTATAGCTAATCTTATTGTTCGGCTCAATGAAACTGGAATCGAAAGTTCTAAATTTCAAGCTTTAAGTGCTCCAAAAAAGAAAGAAGTGCTCGTATTTCCGTGAGAAATTTGTTAAATATTCAATTTAATGTAGAAGAAGGCCCGATATAAGCAGCCGGATTCGCTAAAAAAAGAAATGTAAGTTATATGTACACTGATCGAACGAGGACTAGACAGGCCACTTTTTTGACTCTACCTGTACTTTTATAAAAAAAAAAAGTAAATAGCCATCATATTTAATTTTTTCCTTTAAATCCAAAAATGTTTAATGTAAATTAATTGAACATCAAATAAAACTGCCAGGGGTCATTTTGATATTTTTTAAATGGAATGCCATATTTTTTATGTGATTTTCCGATTCCTTGTATAGTTTTTGATCTACAAAGATATTTTTTTAATTCAAAATGGTTCACTTTCTGCAAGTTTAAATCGAAAAAATGTTCGTCCACCGTGTCATTAACACCTGAAATATTGATACGAATACCTCTTTAACGGTAGTGTCATTCAGACAACTAAAAAAATAAAGTTTAAAAGTTATTTATATTTTTCATCAATTAGGAACAAATAACGTTAAAAAATTAAATATTCATCAGAAGACCGTCAACACATTGTAAAATTATATTACAAAAGCGGAGAAAATGCTCGAGAAACGCAAAGAAGATTTTTCGAGAGTTTCCAGAGACGCATTTCAGTGGATACAATTCTAAGAATTAAGCCTATTTGAAGAAACAAAACATTGAGAGATAGCCGAAGGTCTTCTAATAAATATTTTATTTTTTAATGTTGTTTGTTCCTAATTCATAAAAAATATAAACAACTTTTAAATTTTATTTTTTAGTTGTCTGAATGACACTACCGTTAAAGAGTGAACAGGTATCCGTATCAATATTTAGGGTGTTAATGACTCGGTAGACGAAATTTTTTTTTCGATTTAAACGTGCAGAAAACGGACCATTTTGAATTAAAAAAATATCATTTTAGATCAAAAGATATACGAGGAATCGGATAATCACATAAAAAATATGGCATTCCATATAAAAAATATCAAAATGACCCCTAGCAGTTTTATTTGATGTTCAATTATTTTACAATAATTATTTTCGGATTGGAAATGAAAAATTATATATGATGGCTATTTCACTTTTTTTTATAAAAGTACAAGTAGAGTCAAAAAAGCGGCCTGTCTGGTCCTCGTTGGATAAACCTGTTCTATCTGTTAGACTACCTGAAACTTAACTTAAACTCGAAACCACTTTTTTTAATACGTTTGTCACAAAATCTCAAGTTCTAATTAACCGATTTTCGGAAAAGTTAGCATAAATTTTCTTTATATATCCCTCTATGGCGGGAACCAACAAAAAAGAAATCTTTAAATTTTTACTATTTTTAAAAATTCGGAAAAGGTGAAAAATACTCAAAAAAACCTACCTGTTTTTTTTTGAGAAACTGTCATTTTACAAGAATTTTTTTTCATTTTTCTTGGTTCCTGCCATAATAAAATTTGCACTGATAAAGAATCTACCATTTCTTTTTATTTTTCAAATGACCAGAAGAGAGGAAATCGTGACAAGTGGGACACGCTTTTTTCCCCATTACTTCAACAGCGTGTAACTTTGACTTTTTTTGAGTAAATGTTTTGTTATTTTTAAATTTTTGTTATAAATTCTTAAAATATAAATAAATGAATTATAAAAAAATGGATTGCAAAAATATTATTTTTTTTTATCGACCGTCAAAAATCGCCCGACATTCAGGCCTCTAGACTATTATACCCCCTTAAGATATTTCTAATTTAATCTACGACATACTTATTTTTTACATCAAATTTAAAAATAGTATATTATATTATAAGGATTAAATGTGCATTTTTTTACGAGCAATTTTTGGATGCAAAATTGCGAGTAAAAATAAGCACTTTTAGTCCCTATGATATATACTATTTTTTCTCCAACCAAGTCAAAATTAATACATTTAGTTATTCAAAAATCGTTTTTTTTTTATTCTAGGATTAAAAGTGTTGCTAAGCAACGAGTACATTTTTGTACGGTATGAGAATTGATAGCTTTTGCACCTGAAAATAGTACAAAAATGTCAACATTTTTTGACGGTTGGGGAAAAAAATTATTGAAAAAAAAAATTTTATTATTTTTTTTTTACTATGTTATAAAATTTTACATAGATAAAAAAAAGTCGGAAAAACTCACCTAATTTAGTTTTTGGAGTAAACGTAACATTTTTAAACTCTATGTTTAGAGGTTCCGGTTTATTACATCTTATCGAACTTTTAAACGGCATAATTGACTTATCACAACTTACATAAAGTGCCGAATTTCTCAAGAAAATAAATCAGGGTCTTAAGATAACGTAAAAATAAGCGAAAAAAATTGCTAAAGCTAAACTATTATTTATTAATAATGAAAAATAGTCCAGAGAATAAACAAACTAAAAAATAAACCGTAATTCGGAGTGGGCTCTTCGATATATCCGCGACGCGACGTTTGAATTTTTAACAAGCTGACGATAAACTTAGTGGCAACATTTTGTATTGGTTCAATGTAAACTACTTCATTAAAGAAGCAATAAAAATTAAAAAAAGACACTGCTTTGGTTATAGTTGTGTTTTTTTATTTGTTTACTAGTATATTTCAAGTTCACGGTCTGTTGTTGTTAAAATGTTACATATTTTTAGTCATTTTTTTGTCTTTTTTTATACAAAGCTTTTTATAATTTATTACTTAAGACCTTTATTTATTGCAACACAACGAAATTAAATAACTATAAATTTTTAATTAGGTAACAAAATTTATTTATATGATTTTAACGAAGAGTGTGCTTTTTTGCGTTTTTAATATTTGAAAGATTATTTTAACTGTATGTACAAGTATAATAAATAAAAGTTCTTTTAAATTTGTGGAAATTGTCGTAATAAGCCCCTTGCACATATTTTTTTATTATTATAAATGCTCGAAATTTGCATTAGGTATATTTCTATTAACGTTGGCCGATAAGTTTTTTTTTCTTTGGATTGTCCACGCAGCCTAAGTTCTAACGTACCATGGGTGTCTTAAGTATGGTGGGAGGAAGTTTGTTTACGCGGGACTTAAATATTTGGAGATTGGCAGGAAAAGGAAAAACTTCTGCGGGCAGCAGGTTCCACAGTCTTGACATTCTAGGGATGAAGGAACGAAAAAATCGGGAAGTTCGGGGCCTCTCTAACTGAGCTGTAAAAGGATGAATAAAAGTTGCACTACGTGTTGCTCTGTTGGGAGCTGCTAGAAAAGGAATTATAATGGTCAACTCCTCTGAGCAGAAGCCGTGAAAATAACTATAGAAGAGCGACAGATTCCCTACACCTCGACGGTGGGCAAGAAGAGGAAGCTGCTCTTCTTTGAATGGAGTCCAGAATGCTAAGTGTTGTAGGGGACGCCATTTCCCAGACATGAGATCAATATTCTAGAGAGGGTCTGATTTGGGATATATACAGAGTATACAGATTGAAAGAAGAGAAATACTTTCTGGCTCGAAGGAGAAATTAAAGCTTTTTTGAAGCTGCCGAGGCTATGGATGTAATATTTTTGTGCCGGTTGAGGTTATTCTCAAAAGATTAAAGATTAAACGACTCTGTTTTGCTGAACTTGGCAGCTCATATGTAACGGATCAGCATTGCCAGACTTTTTTCGCGACAGCGAACATGACTGTGTTTTCGAGGCATTAAACTGAACAAGATTTTTGGCGCCACAATCCAAGATAGTTTGAGGTCTTGTGAAAGGGATATCTGCATTGACCTGCGCTGGATTTCCAAATCAGAATTACATGGTGGCTTACGAAATTGAATACTAGAGTGGAGGGTACTATCGTCAGCAAAAATATAAATGGGATTGATTGTGGAAGAAAGAATAAACAAAATAAACAGCAAATTGTTTGGCAAAATGTTGATGTGTAGAAGAAACAGCGTGGATGCCAGCACTGAGCCTTGGGGCACCCCAGAATTAATTTGGTAAAGGCTGGAAGAATGACCATCTACATTAACTGATATAAGTCGATTAGAAAGGAAACTGGAGTGCCAAGAGCAAAGCTTATGTGGAAGACCGTAAAAAGGAAGTTTGTTGAGAAGCCCATCATGCCAGAACTGATCGAAAGCTTTGGATATGTCAAGAGCAACGATCTGAGGTTCACCAAGAAACTCAAGGGACTTGTTCAAGTTGTATGAGACACGTGACGGAATCCATACTGTCTATCATTTAAGATCTTGTGTTTTTCCAGATACTTTAAGATTTGGAAACTAATGAATTTTTCCATTACTTTGCAAACAACAGAAAGAAGATATATAGGTCTATAGTTAGATGGGAGAGTTTTGCATCCTTTTTTGGGGGCAGGTTGCACACGTGCAGCTTTCCAACTCTCCGGGAAAATGCCTGTGTCGTAAGAGATTCAAAAGAGGCGAGTTAGAATGGGTGCAAGCTCGGGAGTACATTTTTTTAAGACGATTGCTCGTATGCCATCCAGCCCAGAAGAATACGCTTGATTTGTTTGACTTTAAAAATAATATCGGACATTTTATACGCAACTGTTGGCAGAGAAAGATTAATAGAAGGATCAAGCGTAGAATTGGCAGCAAATTGTTTGGCAAATACTTCGACTTTTCCTTTAGAGGTAGAAACAATTCCATTTTTAGACATTAGGGGTAGAAAAGACATTGTAAAGAAGTTTTGACTAATAGTTTTGGCAAAGGACCAGAAAGCTTTACTACCATTCGAGCAAGAGAGAACTTTATTTTTTATCCGATTGTTAAAACGATCTTTTGCTTCTGAGATGGTCTGATTATATTGATTTCTTGCTTTGATGCTAGCCTGTCGATTTTCGGGACCAGGGTTTTGAAGAAACTTTTTGTGGGCTTGAATTGTGTGCCTCTTTTTTGTCAGTTCCGGTTAATTTTAACCAAAACTAGTTCTCAGATCTAGTGCTGCTAGTTTTGGCGAGTAGTAGGCAGAACTAACCGATTACTACTCAGTGGCGGTTGTATGATTTTATATACCAAATACCATTCGTTATAAGGGGAACACCTTAGCACAAAAATCATTTTGAAATTTGCAAAAAAAGATTGATTTTTTTAGGTGTCCCCCAGAAAAAAAATGGATTTTCAAAAGTAAATACTCTATTTGTTTTTTATTTTTTCGTGAACTTGATTAGATTTTACCATCAAATCCCAAATTTCGCAAAAATATTTTTCTTTTTTTTTCTAAAAACCAGTTGTATTTTTTTTATTCAATAATGTTCCCAATGCCTCTAATTTCAAGGCTAATGCAAATATTTTTGCAAAATCACTACTAACCAGAACTAACCATCAGCAAAGTTAGGTGATGTTGCTAAACTGCAAACTAACGTAAATAACATCGACATGATGACGCCATGAAACAGAAGATTGTACCTTCTAATCGTGACAAAATCTACTGTATTTAGACTCTTCCATATTTAGTGATGAGCGAGACCGACCCTGGTCTTGGTCCTGCAGAAAGACCAAGAACAAGACCGCCTTTTCACTTGCAAGACCAAGACCAACACCGGGGTATGCAAGACCAAGACCAAGACCGAGGTGTGCAAGACTACGCAAGACCAAGACCGACCTGCAAGACTCTTGCACTTCTGCGATTTTTTTTTGATATTTTAATATTTAATTTTTACGTTCAATATATAGAGGTATTTCATACAGACATGACAAAAAATGTGTCAAGAACTGTCAAAAGAGGCGATTATATAATAAGTAAGAATTTCTTTAATAAAATAATAATTAAATTGATCACTTTGTTCTTTTAGTACTATAGTTCTCTAACAACAATAACGAGTAAATTTAATAGAATGTTTCAAAAATAAAATGAGATGGTGACTTAATGGTCCGACATAGCTTGACATTTCCGAAATCGTTTACGACAGAGAAAAACTAGGGTTACAAAAGTTATAGAAGCTAAAAATTACTTTGATATTTCTAATGTTTGTTTTTACATTAGCTATCCAGTGATGCCACTTACAGGTTGGATCAAAAATCTCCAAAATCCAGAAATACATTATTTTTGATCCACACTGTAAAAAGTAGCACTACTAAATTACTTTTTAAAATTAAGATATAAATGTAAAAGTAATGGATTATAAAAAATATATTTGCGATGTGATAAAGGAATACTTTTTTTATAAATAGATTGTACAAGTCACTTCCAGTTTAGACGGAAAAGTCAAAACCGAAAATGATATTTAAAAACCATCTACGTCGACATTGTTCCTATATAACAATAATTTCCGGCATAATATACAGGGTGGCGATTTTTTATAAATTGATTTTTTGTCATAAATTTTTTATTTTAGGGGAAAAACCAGAAATAAGGGAGTTTTCTTGAGTGGCAGTGGATTGATCGGAAAATTCTGGAAAAGAACATAATTTTACATTTCATGCCCTTTTTGTCTATATTTTTTGTATGTATAGTTTTTCACTATCATGGACGATTTCGGAGATGTCGAGCTTTGTCATACTATTGAGCCCCCTTGTTTCTGCAGGTTGTTTATAAAGTATTTCTACAAACTTTGAACGGCCAATTTTTAACTAATTTAAAGATTAAAAGTTCATATAGACTAAAAAGTTTTTTAAATAACTTTTTTTTAGTCAGGTTTTACGTCAGAATTATTTTCACAGAAATTTCACATCTGGTTGAAAATAAAAGTTTTTTTTTCTGCCCAAACAGTACACAGTTTTGTATTTGCTTTAATTTTAGATGCTTCTACAAAGAAAATGTATATAATTCTTATCCCTAAAATGTTTCTATATGCAAGTAAATGTATAAAAGAAGGGTGTGTCTTAATTTAACTAAAAATAGAGCGCTATACAGGGGTGGACTTACGCAAAAGCTGAGTAGGCTGAAACCTAGGGAGGCAAATATTATGGGCGGTAACTTTATGATTAATTTTTTTAAAAATGTAATGGTAAAGTAATTAAAAAAAAATAATATTTAGCGAATAGATAAAAAAATTCCTAAAATTTGCTTGTTTTAAAAAATTGATATTTAATTTTTTGTATGTTATATATTAGCCTATGGGCGGAAAAAGTTTAATCCGGTCCTGGTGCTATAAATAAATAAACCCTTTTATTTAAAATATGCTTTTTAATCAGATAATTCAATTGTACGTTTGAGATTAAAATTGGTATATTTTAAAATTTTAAAGCAAAAAATATAGTCTCCACCTTTATTTATATTTAAGTATTAAAAATATATATTTTATTCAAAATTTCTTAGTTTAAATTATATTACTACCAAAAAAAGCAAGACCAGCAAGACTCTTGCAGCAAGACCAAGACCAAGACCAAGACCGGGTAGTGCAAGACCAAGACCTTCTTTTGGCTTGCAAGACCAAGACCAAGACCAGGCTTGCAAGACCAAGACTAGCCCGGTCTTGGTCTTGGTCTTGCTTTGCTCATCACTATCCATATTTAGCACGTGTTGTCTGAGAGAATGTCCACCCTTTTATAAGCAAGTCGTTGAGACATTGCCATCCGTAATTTAACATACATTTTTCTAAGGTTGCGTCGTGCCATACATAGAAAACAATGCCAATACGTTACCGGTTTATTGCATTTTATAAATTTCTTTTAAAAGGCATAATTCACTAACACAAATTACCTAAAGTCCTTAATTTTCAACGAAAATAAAATTATTGCTTATTAGTATTAAAAAGTATTTCGGCAGTAATCAGCAAGCTAAAATGAAACAAAAAAATTTTTTTGTACGACCGGGCGTAAAATACAATTAAACGCTCCTATTTTAGGGCGTTAAATTGCAGTATTTGTTTTCAGCCTATTTAATTTGATACTCGTACTGTATTTAAGGATAATTGAAAGTGATATTTATTTAGCTCAATATCGAAGCTTATACTCTAATATAATAGGTTACTTGTTACGATATTTCATAACATGTAACGTATTAAATAAGACTGCTCATTAGCAGTCTTTTTATCGATATGGTTGTATTAAGGTTGGTTACAGGTATTTTTTGATAGCTCATTATTAAAGTTTTTCTTTAAAACGTTGGGGTACACTAATTAAACAAGCAGTGTCTTTGATTTAATTACGTTCATCGGGGTGGTATCTTACACTAGTTATGGTTACTTTTATGATAGCTTAATATTAAGGCGTTTACTGTATTAGGCCTACTTTAGGTGTAATGAAATAAATGTTTTTTTTTTATTTCACTAAGTTTAATTAATTTTCCTACATCATAATTAAGAGTTTTTAACTTCAAATAAAAGTTATTTTACCGTATTTAACAATTAATTTCTTGTTTGACATTTTTAAAAACTTTGTACGTTTGCTTGAATTGAATAATTCATTGTTTTTAAATACGTTAATATTTATTTGTTATCTACTTTAAAATATTAAGTAAATAAACATTGCTTTTTAATATTTTTGATATACCTTACTAGTAGGGCAAAGTAAAATCAATTTCCTTATTAGCCCGATACGAAGGCGTAGAAGGGCCACACAAATTTTTATTTTTATTTTTAGTACAAATTCCGACTTACAATTCGGAATTCTGACTTACAACTCGGAATTCCGACTTACAACTCGGAATTCCGACTTACAACTCGGAATTCCGACTTACAACTCGGAATTCCGAAAAAATTATGGCTGTAACCTGTCAAATGTTATCTGTCAACTGTCATATCTCGAAAACCATGTGACTTATAAATGATCTGTAAAGTTTAGGATATGTAGCCTAAGGTCTTAAATCAATCAGCATAAGAACGGTTTTTTCGTGGGATAGCATTTAGGATTTATCGGCTAAAATCTGAATACAACCCCGTTGATAACTAAAACGTTGTTTAATATTATAAGGTAAAGCATACCAATCGACCGGTGAATAAGGTATTAAAATTAACCCTTAAATGACAGAAACCCTTTGGCTTCAATTAATAACCACATCACTTAGGAAATTTATCTTACTTGGACGCGATGTGAGGGCATGTAAATCATATAAAAAATGATACCCACAATTTCTATTCGCTCCAAAAAGCTTGCATTTTTTTGGATTTTTTTGACGCTAATAGGACATAATAAAATGATATAAAAATTGTATTTTCATTGACATATGTCAATAATCACGTGATATCATCACATTTATCAAATGGTGAAAGCCGCATACAGCTCTCCTAAAGGCCCCCACAGACTACGGTTATTTTCATCCATTCGTATCGCGGCGATACAGAACGGCGTGTTGAATCGTCGAACTGTTTTGCTCACACACTACAGGTAATTTGGACCGTTTTTTTGTGCGTTCTACGGTTACGTCATGAAGAGAAAGCATTTTAAATAAAAATAACAAGTATAAAAATGTGCCGCTGTTCCCTTCCCATATAGCACACCAAATCACAATTACGATGTGTTCATATTGTGTCAATGTATCTCGATGCAGACACAAGGTTACACAATTCTACGATGTAAATGTGGTACGCTTACACCTTGTAGCCACATACGTATGCACAAGGGTTAAACGTCCGCCTCACAATGTAGCCACAGTATATCATTTACATATACACAAATTATGAGATCCACAGTGTGTCAACACATGCACAGTGATTGTGTAATCTGCTCAAACTCTGCTTACACATGGCATTTGTCCCACTCAATTTGAACATAAATGTACTATTTTGTGTATATGTAGCTGTGTGACCCCTTGTACATGTAGCTCTGTCGCCTTGTCTATACATACTCCCTGAATGGGGTTCCCTTCCCATATATCACAAAGGAACCTTATTTTTAATTTCTCTACAAAAAGTCATTCTACAACATGTTTTATAAAGATTGACTTTTTCTATAAAAATTTAAAATAAAGTTCATCTGTGTTATGGCTAACTCCATCCAGGGACATCCTGTATACTACTTATGGAACGGTGTCGTACACGTATAACTGAAAAAATAAGTAGGAAAAGGAAAACCCTGAAGAATAACAGAACTCAAGTACGAACAGTAGATACATTTTTATTATAATGAAAATATACATTTCAATTGCCAGCCTTAGCTGCAGCTCTTGTCTCTGCCATTTTTCGTTTTTTCAAATTTTTTTTCTTCCAATCGGTTGGTTGCTTGGCGCAACCATTCGCCAACTGCCCCGTCGGACTGTGCTTTGTTCAAATCCAGTTTAGCCATCTGCGCTTTGGGTTTTATCGCTTCTGTGTCGATATAGAATAGAAACTTAATATCAGAAATATATATTATATTTATATTGACATCGATGACTTACCAATTGTTACCGTAAGGAGGTCCTTGAATTGTTTGAAGGCTTCTTTATGAGGTCCATTTGGATTAATGTTCCGTCCAAACAAGTTATATTGTAGAGCTAACTCGTTCGTCATTATTCGAGAATAAATATGACCTACAGCTTTATGTAATTCCTGTTTGATTGTTTTGGAGTCAAAATTGGGCATGGGTATTGGACAGGCATCCTTCATAAAGACTCGCTACAATAATTTAAAAAAGTTAATAAAGTAGCTACCTAAAGTTAGAGCACATACTGAAGTTGCAAAAAAAGAGGCCTCCGGATAAACAAATTGAATTTACAATAAACTATTGATCGAATCGCTTTGAAATTTTTACCACATATTCGTCACCACTAAGGGCTACTTTTCACGTGAAATCAGTGTAGTTTGTCAAAAGTTATTAACAATTTATTAAATGATTAATTTTAATGGTTTTTTAACAATAACTAAGCAACAAATTGACCAAATGACTTCTGGTATGGCTCATTTTGTAGGTTTTTTCTAGCCCTATTAGATGATTGTTTTTAATTTTCAATGAAATCTAATGGTTTTTCTTAAAAAGCGAAAAACGGAAAAAAATCGAAATTTTCGCGGTTATTTGTTAATAAAAAAAATGCCCATTAATTTTCTGCATAATTTATATATATATATATATATATATATATATATATATATATATATATATATATATATATATATATATATATATATATATATATATATATATATATATATATATATATATATATATATATATATATATATATATATATATATATATATATATATATATATATATATATATATATATATATATATTATATATATATATATATATATATATATATATATATATATATATATATATATATATATATATATATATATATATATATATATATATATCTATGCTTACTTGACCTGAATCAACTTTCAGATACCTGTCCCAGCGAGTTTCCTGAAAGGGGTACTTTTTTTGCTAATTTCCCTAGACTAGTTGGAAGGTATATCTTAAAATAGTCACGAAACAATAAAAACGAAATCGCGAATATTAGGGATCCCTAATCGTTGAAATTATTAATAATCAGTTAAATATGAATGTGGAATCAAACACACAAAAATTTGTTATGTATATTATTCCACAATCAAACCAAGTTTGTTTGCCTCTTTAGTATGAATAGATTACAATTATTTAATAAATAATACCTTTTATGTTCCGTTTTAAAGTGCACAAACAGGATAATCCAACAAACAAACCACACCACAGACCTTTGCAAATAATATTACTACAAACAAGTACAAAGTACAAATAATAAAATGGCTGCTACGTGCTGCCCACATGTGATACACAATAATACACAAGGCCCGAGTGCCGAGTTATCGCGAAGCTAAATGATACCTAGGAATAATAATAATTTTTTAGCATTTCCCTTACCTTATCCTTCCTTATACCTACAGAAAACAGGAGGCACACACACACACAAACTTAATAACTTGTGACTTAATATGGCTGCGGGCTGCGGTAAAGTATACGGGACGGGCGCAATGTACGTGTACGACCAACCACTGACCACTGTTGCCAACCCCTCTCTTATAAAATCGGTAGATGACGTGGAAAAAAAACGGTAGATTTCGAGGAAAAAAAGGTAGATGATAAAAAATAGCTTAAAACGTAATACTTATATTGAATTTGGTTTATTGAATAAAAATATTATTTAATAAGCAGAAAGTAAAATTAATATGGCACATAAAAATTAATACTAATATATATTTTTTCAAAACTAATAATATTCCAACTACTAAGTGTGTAAGTAGACACTATTTTAAGGTATCTAAATAATAAAATAAGACACTAAAATGTATGTATTTTGTATTTATGGTTTATTGTAAACTGAACAGATTAGATCAGTTATATTTTTGCCTATATTTAGTTTTTTTGCTTTTGGACCTGTGATCTCGCATTCTAAATCACTTTTACTATCAGTGTCGCTCATATGACTATTTTGCTGATCTACCGATAAAGCGGTAGGGTTGGCAACTCTGCCACTGACTGACCACTGATTAAACGGCGAATTACAGAGTTATGGCCAGTGATTCCCCGACAATTGAAAACAGCTAGCTCGAGCGTTCTTGCCGGTACCTTCAATTGAAAAGTTGTTTTTTTCTATTATTCGATTCGGTTAATTCATATTTCGAGTAGGTATATGCGATCCGGCTAACCAGGAGGTATTGTTTTTGAGTAGGTGCTGAGGTCAGGTCAAGTATCAGGTAAAAAATCACTAGATTTTGTAGTTTTATTAAAAGTTTTTTACCAATCACCAAAAAAGATCGAAAATCGCCAGATCTGGTGAAATGTCACCAGACCTGGCAACACTGAAGAAAATGGAAAATATACATGAGATACACATGATATACACAGGGTCAGCTTACTCACGCTTACGATTTGCGCGCGCACTTTGCCATATACTAAAATGGACGAATGTTGACACGACAAGACACAACTAAAATGTGCATATATAGTGTTTCATATCATGTGCATACATCGCACTTTTACATGGTGTATGCAGTAGGTACAACTATTACCTAAAGCTTCACACATATATATTAATTAAACCTTGTAGGCATCTTGTACCTACGTCAAATTTCAACACTCCATGATTCTTTCTTACATCATTTAAAAATGTTTTGAATCTTGAGTACATACGGTATGCAGTTATTAAACATTGTGTCACATAATTCTGTCATTATAAAAATAGGTGTATCTCATATGTGTACGTCAGGACTAGGTTAACAATTGGATCCACTTTAACAGCTTTTGTTTCTCATGTGTATATCTTGTAGAAACGTAATTCAAATTAGACGTGCTGTATGGGTTGGCTTCACTTATGCAAAAAAAAATCCGTCAATTTTAAATAAAATCCCTACAATCTATCAGTACGAATGCCACAAGTCGAACCGTCGTTCCAAAAATTAAGCGCCGGCAGAAATTTTTTTCGACGATACGGCACGACGGTTTTGACCCACAGACATCAGTTTTTGGCATATTTTACACGCCGTTCTGTATCGCGGCGATACGAATGGATGAAAATAACCGTAGTCTGTGGGGGCCTTAAACCATAAGGACGCTACAGCTGTCGAGGCGAGAGGCATCAATTAGCGATGAGAACGGTAACCCCAGGGGAAAATCAACCATTGTGGCCTTAGTATAGGAGTTGAAAAAACGAAACTTTCTAGAAAGATTAAGAGAATAGTTATTGACGTTGTGTCAATAATTTTAAGGTCAAAGAATAAGGCCCATATTTCGGTTCCTAGTGTGCATATCGAATTATCCTATAGGTTGGAGAGAGATAGAGTGTATTTAACCTTTTAAATATAAACTATCATCATTATCACATGTGCACATCATGTCAAATATCATATCTTGGGAACTACGTGACTTAGAAATGAGCTGTTAAGTTTACGATACGTAGCCTAAGGTCTTAACAGTTGATTTAAATAATATAATTATTAAACGATTGGTATAAATATCAGCTTTATAATATTAAACAACGACAGACAGAAAGCATTTGACTAAAAGCTAAATGACGATTTAAGTAATTATAATCATAATTTAAAAGACCTAAGTTACAATGACGTTATCACATGGTTCCCGAGATACGGCAGTTAACAGATAACATTTGACAGGGGACAGCCGCCAATTTTTTTACGCATGTATAGGACCTTAAGATAGATCTCATCAACGTAAGCTAAATGGTGGTTTTTGGCATATGATAGTTGACAGGTAAAATTTTACAGGTGACAGCTATCATTTTTTCACGCATGCGCAGTACCCTATAATATAGCTAGCCCGCGTGAGCTAACTCCCGTCTGATAGCCAGCGTCTGCGCAAATTAAGCTCCTTCAAGAATAGCGTGTCTCGGCACCAGAAAGAATCATCTCTCCCTACTCAAGAAGCTATTAGCACTTTACAAAAATGAACCATCAACTTTCTGACAGGACACGACCCTTTGAGGTATCAGCTCAAAAATATGGAAAATACTGACAATGAACGCTGCAGGTTTTGTGACAAATCGTGCGAAACCACGGAACAAATACTATGCGTATACATGGAATTAACAGGCCAAAGGCTAAAATATCCAGAAGAACCAATTTTGACACCCGAAAGTATAATGAAACTTGCCGCCTGGAACATCTCCAACTTTGCAAAAATTTTGGGT
Source organism: Listronotus oregonensis (assembly GCA_019359885.1). Taxonomy (NCBI): domain Eukaryota; kingdom Metazoa; phylum Arthropoda; class Insecta; order Coleoptera; family Curculionidae; genus Listronotus; species Listronotus oregonensis. The sequence goes on along the minus strand of JAHBCN010004700.1, from coordinate 26,274 downwards.
ATTGAGAGCATCAACTAATGCAGGGTATCCACAAAAGATCTTCCTGGGTCGAAGGGGGAGAAGGGCTATGTTGAGCCGAGCGACCCCATTTACTCCAAATACAATACTATCCAATAGTACTTGAAAAGTCGGAATTCCGAGTTCTAAGTCGGAATTCCAAGTTGTAAGTCGGAATTTGTACTGAAAATAAAAATAAAAATTTGTGTGGCCCTTTTACGCCTTCGTAGCCCGAGATGCGTTTAAAGTCTTAAACATGTTATCATGAGTCCAGAGGCGCGTCGAAGAATTAGCACACTACATGCACCACTGGACTCCTACTTATGTTTACATTCTTCCGTCCGGCCCGGGAGCAATTTTACGTTTCAATTTAGACCGTCGCGGTCTTGAAATAAACACGGGAAAGTATTGCAATAATCATTGGCAAAGCCGTGTTGATTTCGAGGCGTCAGACAATGAACCATACACCAAGGAAGTTTAAAGGTGTATGGAAGCCCAATACTGTAGAACAAAATTGTCCAGGCGTGCAGGGCAGCGGGAATCGGGGGATTGGCCCCGCGAAGTTTGCGTAATGAATAGTAGGTCAGAGCCGGACTTCCATAATTCTTTGTTACTATCTATAAAGTTGACATCATCAAATGTCAAATTCAACCATTCACTTTTTTTTATTTTTTGCACAAAATTGTTGGTTATTAACCGATACTACCATAGAATATTTAAAATTATTGTGTAATATTGGATTTTATATCAACTGATATAATATGGAAAGAATGGATGGCGCCACTTTATAGCCTTCTATTTAAATGGTCGATATTTTTGGGAGTTTTGTCTTTTTACCAAAAATCTTTGTAAATAAATAAAAACACGATTTTTTAAAAATAAATTTCAAACATTGTATGATAGTTTCATGTACTTATCACCACTTTTGTGATAAAAGAAGGGCAAGATAGTGTAAATGAGTTTAATCTAATCCTAAGATTGTGGTTGAACATTAAAAAGTGAAACTTTTTATAACAGCTGTTTAGGCATATACTTTTCACTAATAATAAACATTCATGAGACAGAATAAAAGTGGATAATGTTTAGTAACCTTTGGTACCTAGGTATCCATTGTAACAGTAACCGTTAAATATTATGTGTCTACACTATGTCGAGCTTAAAAAGTTGATAATGTAAGTTTAAGAAACCAAAAATCTAATTTCATTTTAAAGAAATACAGAAAAAGCAAAAAGGAACTTTAACATAAAATTGTACTTTCTTTTATTTAATTAGAGAGTCCTGTATATATTAAAATTTGCCTGGTCTGCCCAATAATTAATAATTTTCATCCTTTATAAGAATGTACTAAATTATTAAATAAAATAAAAGTACCTAAATGTAAACCTTATTTCTTTTTAATAATCCACAGAAATACACAAACATTGTGGAAATCATTTAAAAGATAGTTAAGATTGCCTTACTTTTCTCACTGCTATTTCCTATGAAATTTTCATTTTCTATTATTCATAATTGATATATTATTATTTTTTCGGTTACCTAATGTTACGTCTCATAAGAAGCACCTAATTTAAATAAAAGAAATACTAACCTAAAGAAAAAAATGCTGGGTATGTTACCCTTAGATTTGCAAGACAAAACCATACAACCTCTAGTCATTTTGTTAAGATATTATAAGTAACAAACAATAAACACAAAATTATAGTCACAATTTAATAAGTACTAATCACTAAAATAAGAAGGTTTTTATCAATGGAAAAAACTTCTGCGACCACAAAATATAATCACACAAAGCAAAACAATCGAAACTAATACGGCTCCCATAAAAGTATAATGTGTTGCCTAACTACACTATGATTTATCAGTGTGTAGGTAGGCAACAAATTAAATTATTTCGTGGAATTTCGTTATTGCGCAGAATCGGCGGGGCCAACTCTGACAGTTATTTTCATACTGGACTGGACATTTTTTGATGGAATGGGCCATAGCATTGGGCTTCCATACACCTTTAAACTTCCTTGCCACACAAGGATTTGTTTGAAAATGACTTGCGGTATATGTTTACGCTTCCGTTTTCATTTCAATGAGCGGTACTGTCTGAATACGGAGACGTTACGCAAAAAGGAGCGACACATTCGTAAATGGCCTATTTTTTTGCGAAAGTACATTTTCATTACAAAAAGGATCGCATAACATACCTTTAGCTTTAGAGCAATGGAACAAAATTCTTTTAAATATTCTAACAATATAAAAGTGATTTAACTAAACTCATTTTTATATTTACACTTATATTAACATAAAATATTGACGAAAAAATTGGTAAGTAGTAGGTACAGTTTATACGTTTAGCAAACATGTTTTAATAGGTTAATACATCTTTTGTAGTACTAAATTGTTGGTGGGAACCTAATATTATTAGATTATGCGATACTTTTAGGGACTGGTGTAGATTATTTTTTCTTTGTTTTTATTATGGAACATTATTGACAATATTTATTTAAATCAATGAACATCACGGCTACCTGTAACTTTAAACTTTTAAATTTTAAAGTCTTTAGTGTGTTTGAGAAGAAAACTTTTAAAATTTTCCATGACTTACTCGCGTCTAGCAATACCCTCGCTGACGAGCTTATTTACTGTTTATAACCTAAAAAATGTGTAAAGTGGGGTCTTTTCTAATACGTCCCCGCATTTTTACGTCTGAAATTCAATTGGGGAAAATAAAAAGCCGCTTTGCGAACCAGAACTGACCATGACCACCTAGAAGTTCAGGCTTTTGCATTTGTCTAAATTATTTGTAGAAGTTATAAACAAAATGTTAACAACGTATATGAAAAAACCCGGGAAATATATAATTACACTTTTTAAAAAATTTATAACTTCTACCATATCAAAAATTATAAAAATTTTGTTAATTACTTCTATGTAGGGATAATTTAGACAAATTTAAAAGCCCTAAGTACTAGTCGGTCATGGTTAGTTCTGGTTAGCAAAGTGGCTTTTTATTTTCCCCAATAATATATCAGACGTAACAATGCGAAGACATATTGGAAAAGACTCATGATTTGCTTTTTTTTACATTAAATGCATCATTTAGAAAAAGCCTACTTTTCAAATTACGCGCCGAGTCACTGCAAAATAAAGCATGTTTCATGTGTCAACACTGTCAAGAAGCTCGTCAGCGGGGGTGTCGCTAGACGCAAGTCCATGCAAATCCGGCAAATTAAAAACTGCGATAACCTCAAACAAAACGTAAATAAAACAATTTTAATCAGCTGTTGTTACAGTCGACCAATTGCTACAATCGGCCAATTTAGTAAGCAGTATGTAAGAGCCAGTATGCTACCATTTCGCCCGTAAAATCAACACGGATTTGGATGTGAACAAATACGCTTTTTTCCAAACAAATCCGTGCGTGGTTTATTGTCTGACGTCTCGAAATCAACACGGATTTGCCAATGAATATTGCAATACTTTCCCGTGTTTATTTCAAGACCGCATCGCGTCGGTCTGAATTGAACACGGAAACGTAAAATCGCGGCCCGGGCCGATTCTGCGATGTTATGGGTGCCCTCACCACTCCCCGTCCCGCTCCCTTTAGTGGTACCCAGCACGGGCCTGCTCACGGCCTGTCAAGCTACATGGTGCGCTCGTGAGCGAAGATGTACATCGCGTCACAGCTGCCATATTGGATCATTCGCGAATTTACTGGACAAACCTCGTAGTTATACTCTCGAGTCTGGATATCTTAGGTAATATAAATGATTTTATTAACATGAATAGTTCTTTTCAGAGCAATAACAGCAAATTCTATTTTGTTGTTTTTAACAGAAAATAGTAAAAATATGTATTATCTCAACCTTCCTAGACACAATAACAATAGGGCATCAAGAAGCACCGGATAATGATAGTAATTGATTATATTTGGCCTTCCTTTTTAGGTCATGTAACGCATAACTAAAAATATTATTATTATTAAAGGTCTTATTTAAACTAAAACATGCAATACTGGCAGGCAATTTTAACATTTTTTTCCTTTTATCACAAATTACTATTAATATACCGATCAAGTTTTTACCACGCTTTTATTAGCTTGACCCAGGGCCGGATTTAACTTTTTGCCGCCCATAGACTAATATATTTTTGCCGCCCTAATATGTCAAAATTTTTTTATTTATCAGAACAAAAACCTTGGCAATTAAAAAAAGAGAAAAAAGAAGAACAAAAGAAGAAAAACAAAATATAAATCAAAATGTTAAAACAAATAAGTCTTTTTTTGAACCATGTATTATTTAATTATCGGCAAAACCCTATATTAACAATTTTCTTCGAACCTTTTTTTCTGCAAAATCATTAATTATATCATTAAAATTAATGCTATTTCTAACGTTTACTTTAATATTTAATATCGCTTAGCTTCCAATCTTTCTTGTTCTATAGTTTATCTTAAATATGTTTTAATGCCTTTCAAACAGGAAAAACTTCGTTCAGTAGAACAGTTTGAGACCGGCAAACAAATACACAATCTAAATACAATGTCAATATTTGAATTGCCCAGCAATTTTCCCAAAATGCATAGAATGACTTGAAATTTTTACAGTGGGTTTGGAAATAGTCCAAGGATCAAAATCTATATCATGCCGAAGGGCGCCTTTATCTTGGGGGTGGTTGCCAAACCATTTCGAAGGTGAAATTTTTTTAATATATTTTAACTACAGGAATCGATAAAAAAATAATGTCTAAGCAAAAATGTTCTATGCATTCTTCTTTGTAAAATGCATACTTTTCGAGTTATTCGCGATCGAAAGTCTGGGTTTTTCGTCGATAAAATCAGCGCTTTTAATCGTTTTTTTGCAAATAACTCGATAAGTATGCATTTTGTCAAAAAAAATGTAAATAATAAAATTATAGCTTTTATAAAAACGAATAAAATGATTTTTTTGTAATTGATGTAGGACCAATACAAACCAAGTTGTAGTTTGTTAAAGGTTAGCTGTTTTTCATCAAACACAAAATTGCAGAGTTTCAAATGCAAATAACGCAAAATCTACTTGTTTTTCGAGAAAAACTAATAATAACTTTTTTAAAGCATTAAGTGCAAAAATCTTCGAAAACAACCCCACAATTACCACCCTACTTAATCATTGATGCATTTTAAAATTTTAACCGATTTAAATTGCTTAATTTTGAAAATAAAATGGAGCTGCAAGTGAAAATCAAATTTTAGAATTATAATAAAAAATGATTTTTCTTATAATAACTTGAAAACTAATGGAGATTTGTAAAAACTACTTGGAAATCAAATTGTAGTTTTTTGAATTACAAACATGTTTTTTTTTAATTTACTGTATGACGGAAATTAAGTGAGATATAAACGTTTAAAACGCGTGTGTATAGACGAGCACTACCTTGTTTCAGCCCTTTAAAGTCACGCCATTAAAAAACGAAGGGTTTTAAACAGATTTAATATTAAGAACCTTATAGCTCTTAAAAAAAGCAACAAAATGGTTTTTTAAAGAACTTTTTATCACAAAAACTGAAGGAGTTACCCTTAAAACAAACAATTTTTCATAACGACAATCGATAATTATAAAAATAAAATATTTTTTTGTAAATATCTTTTTATTTCAATACATTTTTTAATGAAATTGTACGTATTTTTTCGATTTTATCCATTTAATATATATTTTTTCATTTATTTATAATAATAGGGGTTGCATTTAAGGGTTGAAATACTTCAACTAATATTTCAAGGATTAAACATTTATTATTTAACTTATTTGAGCCAAGTTTTACTTGATTTTTAAGCATTAATATAAAAGTAAGGTAAGTTTTGAAGGTTTTAGTAATAAAGGGTAGTTTTCACCCCCTAAAAAATAAAAAAGGGCTCATCGGCGTAATGCACACTTTAAAGGTAAGTCGATCTTAATTCCAACTTTTTAGGCGATTCGATGCATTTTTTAAAGAATACAAACTTTTGCATTGTAATATTTTAATGCGAAGAGAAAAAATTATACTCAATTCTGGGAATTTGAAAAAAAATTAGATGAAGCTAAAGGAGTGAACAAAGATAAAGATACTGTGGCAATAGGTTGTCAGCAGAAGGGTCATATTTATAGTCTAGCCCCTGAATAATGTCAATTGTTATTTCTTTCTGTTAATTGTCTCATATTATTACATTTAAATTCTACATGATAGTATATTAATATACCGCAAAAAAATAAAAATAAGAATTGACATTATACAGGGAGTATAAAAATGTTTGAATTTTTTTTTTATTTATAATAGTTTTGTCCATAATTTTTTAGACAACCCATTGGCGATACTTTTATTTACATAATATATTTTATAAAAAAAATAGTTTATATCCGGTTGACAGATGGGTGAATGTCACCCATCTGTCACTCACATTCAGATCCCGTACTATTAGTAGAAATTTAGATTTTTAGTAGTTTAAAAAAAAATCATTTTTAGTAGTAAAAAAGTCAATACTCAGTTTATTTTTGGTAGAATATATATGATGGCTGAAATATTTTTTAACAATTTTAAAAAGGACACAAGGAAACAAAGCAATAAACACTTAGGAACATTTTTCAAACCCAAAATTTTGACATCGAAAATATGTTATTTTTATAGGGCAGAATTGATATTAAATTTAACTATTGCAAATATTCTTGTTTCATGAAGCTGTGCCCTTTCAGCACATAACATTAAAACTATAGATAAAAGTTAATACCACAGGAAGGTAACAAAAAATAAATAAAAAAAATACGCGTAAACATAGGCGTGCGCAGGGTAAAGCTGGTGTGGGTGCCGAGATAATAATAATAATAATGCGCAGACACCATCAAACAGACCAGGAGAAGATGAAGCATGGTTGGAGAAGCCTCTTCATGGACGTCACCCTAATGAGGTCAGCCAGAAAATGTCGACAAGTTCGCGTCGAACTACTGGCTGACGTCGGGGAAGATGTTCCCAGAGACTGAAGGCTTCTTAATGGCTATACAGGACCAGGTTATTCCGACGAAAAACTATCTAAATCATACCGTTAGAGACCCGTCTATAGAGAACGATCGACGCAGATATGGATGTCAAACATCGGAGACAATCCAGCATATAACGGGGGGTTGCCAAGCATATGCAGCATCAGAGTATAAGGAAAGACACGATTCAGCAGCCAAGATACCCCATCAACAATTGGCAGAGAAGCTAAAGCTTTTACAGAATGAAAATTACTATAAGTTTACTCCGGAACCTATTTTTGAAAACAATAAATTTAAATTGTACTCGGACAGAACTGTACTTACAGATCAAACTGTTGCTCACAATAGACCAGATATTGTATTGGTGGATAAAGTTTGGAAGAAAACAATACTGATCTATGTCGCTATCAAAACAACAACCTACGGGAGAAATACAAAGAAAAGATTGCCAAATACAGAAACCTAGAAACACAAATAAAAAGACAGTGGGGAATGAATAACGTCCAAACGATCCCCATAATTTTATCAACAACTGGCATTATAAGTACCAAAAACTATTTTAAATAAGGGACTAGGCCTCGGTGAACATATAGATATGGCTATGCAAAGGCTACTTGCGACCGCTCGGACTGTCCGGAAATTTGTGGGGAATACAGCAGAACCTAAGAGAACCTAGAGCCCGAAAACATGAAAAGGGTTCCCACAGAGCTCAATCCTTTTGATATCTGAAGATATCTGGGATGAGTGAATGGTCCCCTTAGAGGGAGGGCAAAGCCGTGTGGCTTGAAATCATAATAATAATAATAATAATGAAGTAAATAAAACAATGAATAACAATATATCGATATTAATACATTGTTATTAATAAAATTAATTAATAATAAATTATTGAGAATAAATTCTTAGGAACGTTTGGTAAATATTCATGAAATAATAACAAACCGAGTACATTATATATTATTTATTATAAAATTATTCTTTTTTTATAAGATATAGTTTTTTTTAAATTCATTTATCACAGTATTTATATCAATATTTGCGGCTAATTCCTGTTCCACAAATGGAACCAGGAGATTTTCTAAACGTTCTTGACGTATTGTGAATCTTAATTTTGATTTTACCATACTTATTTTTGAGAAGGTGCGTTTGCGTGTAATTTTTAAATCGAACCTTATCAAATAATAAGTTTCATATTTTAAATACAGTAATCTTTTTCAGACTAGTGGGGGTGCCACGGCACCCACTGTGCGCACGCCTATGCGCGTAAATGATGTTCCTCTTTGTGCCAAATAATAAAAAATATATAGCATGGCCCTAAAAGCCTCCATTACTTAAAGTTCAAAACCTCTATAAATTAAACAAAGAATTTTACCATTGGCCCTTGATAAGTATTTATCAGTAACAGATCGTAAGTAGCAAAGTAAGTACTAAGGAGGTATGCAAAGAAAAGGTTGAAACTTTATTGCTTTGATGTTCAGTCTTTTACTAAAATAGCTCGTTAATGGGCGTATAAAACTGAAAAATAATAAAGAAAACGTAAAAGAATCAAAGATTGAATATGCTAACATATCCTCTAAATAAAACCTCGTTAAGTCAACATTTGAATTTTTTAAACCTCGCTAATTTATCGAGGTTCTACTGTAATATTTTAAATAGTAAGTCATTGCTTTACAAAAATCCCATTTTCTATTTTATATTGAATAATGCAAGCCAGACTAAAAGTGCATTGAACTTGGCTATAAATTTTGTTTATAGTAATTCTTTTGATAAAATATATTTTTAACATATTTATGTTTTGCTTTTAATTATAAATTAATATATCTATAGTGATAAATGATAATTTTTTCAGATTGATTACAGACGGGATTTAAGAATATGACAATATTAAATGCTATTTACTTCGGGAAATAAGTATCGTGTATAATACGAGAATAGTCCGCCAATAGCATACAAACAATCTAATTAAAAAAAATAACCCTATTTTTGCTATATTTATATAAGTTAAATAATTACACAGGTCCACAAAAAATAGTGGTGTGTGCGGGGTGTCAGACTAAGATTTTCTGGCGTATTTTCTTCCGCTAAATCTGATGTCAAAATTGGGGGTCACACAGCAAAAAATCGAAGAAAACCCAAAAAACCGGTTCGGTATACAGGGTGTTCGAAAAATAGACACAGATATTGTAATGGGAGATACCTTGTTTAAAATTATGAGAAAAAGTTTCTATAAACATAGGTCCGGAAATGCACACTTTTCAAGATACAGGGTAATAACTTTTTAAAAAAATATTATTTTTTTATGAATATTTTAAAAAATATTTACTTGATTCTTTTGAAATTTTGCAATATTATTTGTTGTATTAAGAGGCTAATGTAGCCCTAAATGGATTAAAATTATAAAGTCCAGTGGCGTCCCGGGGGCATTTTTACCGATCCTATACACGTTCAGCGATGCGAATTGCCGAAGATATGCGAATGATGTTTTTACCAATCCTAGCTGATTTCAGCAGGTCGCGCTGAATATGTGTAGGGTTAGTATGGGGTTAGTTCGCCTATTTATATTCTTTATCTATAGGTTAGTCGGGTGCAATCGTGCAATCGTTAAGCAAATTCAGTCAGCGCGTGTGTTGATTTGTTTGCGTGGTGGAAAATAACCTATATTGTTTGCATTATTTCTATTTAGAATAAGTGAAATTGATACGTTTTTTGCATTTGATCAATGTTGCAAAATAGAAATAAAGGATTTTAAAATCACGGAATGTTTTATAGTCGACGTTCATACAAACTTTGATTCAAAAGACTGTTCATGCCATGTTAATGATAGAACGTCCAATCACTGGTCCTGCAGGAAGCACCTTCCGGCAGGACGTTTGGACATGCCACTGGGTCCTGCTGGAAGGTCGCAAATGTGCACTGTTTTCTGTCCTTCTGGCAGGACCTAATTTCTTCCGGCAGTACATGCATGAATTCAATAGGCGTAGAAATATTTTATCTGCCTACTATATTTATGCGTCTCAAAATTTTGGTATCGGACAGGCTGAATTAAACAAATTGTTTGTACAGAAAAATAACTTTTATTTATTACGATAAAAAAACAGAAAATATTACCAAAAACTACTCCGCATTTTGTTATTATTTGTAGAAAACAAATTAAATTAAAGGAGGTCAAACTCGAAAGAAAAACGTAAAAAATAATAAAACTGAAAAATGAAAATTCATGATTGCTTTCTATGATATTTGTTCACAGCATTGAATCACATATGGAATTCCGCATTAAGTGGGGATTCCATATAAAATGTGATGCGAGTAGCAGTCACGCCCTGTAGTCGGTCAATGTCCCAAAGGACGGTCGCCGTATTGCCACATACTTTCTTAACAACACCATAACAAACTGCCGTTTTATGCCCAGCACCGAACACAGACAGGCTCCAGTTGTTTTTTTTTACTATCAAAATAGGTCGCTTTGGTAAAAATTCTGTCATTTTGCTGTATTATATCGTCCATTTTTACAGTAAATATTATATAGTCTAAATTCAAGACGCCGCCCCGCGCCACTGTCAATTGGAGAAAACGGGCAGATTGTCTTCTTTCTGCAATAAATCGACAACTACTAAACATAACGAGTTGAGACTTGCGGATTAAATAGGCAAAATTTTGCGTTCTTTCCACTGGTAAAATTTCTGTCCTGCTGGAAGAACTACATCCCATATAAAATCACACTTTCTGTTTTTGGGCCTGCCGGCAGGACAAAAAGTCCTGCCGGCAGGCCCCTTGGACGTTCTATCATTAAGGAATGGATATAAAATTTTTCCAATACCACTAAAACGAACTGGATTGTATTTAGAACATTTTCCGATAATAAAAGGCACCTCTTCAAGAAATATTTTAAGTGCCAACACAACTGCAAAAATAAGGGTGATAAATATTGAAAAAACCGAAATCGGAATCTAAACTGTAAGGCATTTATTAACGTGCTAATAAAGAAAGTCAACAAAGACACAATAAAAAATGATCCCTTTCTCCCTTGATTCCATTCCATAAAATTTTCAGAGGAGATTGTATTTGTTGATTCAAGCGGGTCCTGTGATTAAAATGACATTAAAATATATAGGGTGTCCTATTATCAAAATATAAAGTTGAAGTCATTGCTCCAGAAACGAAATTGATATGAAAAAATTGAAGTAGGTCCCTGAATTATACTTAAAAAAACTACATAAATAGTATCTAAACATAATTTTGATATCTCATATAATAATCGAAATAAAAAGGTTAATTAGAATTGCTTAATTTTCAAAAATACCTCGTATATTTAAAACAAATGAAATTAGACCGATTCTGTTTATTCTAGCCCAGTGAAATTGAAAATCGAGCTCGTAACACTTTTATTACTTTTTTTCTATGTACCTATTACCGTTTTTCTTATAGCGTATAGAACCAACGAATAAAACTTGATTTGTACTTAGTTACTTTTTAATATAATATAGTTTTTATTATACTGTATAATGTGTTTATTGTTTTTTTTATATTTTTTAAAAACCGCGGCTGTATATAAAGAAGTAAGTACCTTTTAAGTGCAAAAAATATGATTTTTTTTTGTGCCAGGAAAATCAAATAAAACAAAGTTTTAGTTTATTTTGATTGCCCTACTGCAGCAATAATTTTTTTATATTGCGGATAATAAGTACTTGGTGTAAAAAATATGCGAGAGATTTCGTTACTAACCCTACACATATTCAGCGCGAGTTGCTGAAATCAGCTAGGATTGGTAAAAACATCATTCGGCTATCTTCGGCAATTCGCATCGCTGAACGTGTATAGGATCGGTAAAAATGCGTCCCGGGGGGCATCTTAGCGAATAAAATTGGCAAAAAAATGTACGCCACTACCTTTTATTGCATGCCACTGGACAAAATTGGTTTAATAATTTTTGCTAAAAAAATCACAGGTGCCCTGGACAACAAAAAATCAAAAACATTTCTAGAAAAAAGTTTTAGTGCAACAAAAGCTACAACGAATGTTGGAAATGTCCACCATCCATTTCTGTACACCGTCTCACTCGACGAATCATTATACGACGAACTCGGCGCTAAAATTCAAGGTCTATTTCTCACTTCTTCGCAAACATTTACAATTTTATTTCTTCACTCTTCTATTGTTTGTATGGGAGTGGCGTAAACCAGAGTTTTAGGTGTCCCCATAAATAAAAATCTATTGGATTTAAGTCAGGGGAGCGAGGTGGCCATTGAGTTGGTCCACCTCTTCCAACCCAATTTTCCCCAAAGGTGTTATTTAGATGAGTTCTATCAGCTTTACTAAAATGAGGAGGAGCTCCATCGAGCACAAAAGATTTGATTACGTACATTTAGAGGAACTTCTTCCAGATGTACGGGCAATTCTTGTTAAAGAAACTCTAAGTAAGATTCGCCATTTAATCTTAAGGCTAAAAAGAAGGGCCCAATTAAATTGTCACCAACAATATACATCCACACATTTAAAGAAAATTGTTCCTGGTGACGACATTGTATGTAAGCATGAGGATTTTCTTTACTCTATACATGAGTGTTATGGAAATTAACAATACCATCCCGCCAAAATCCAGCTTCGTCCGTAAAAAGTATGGTTTTATTAAAATTTCTGTTATTATTAACCTTTTCGTAATACCATTGGCAAAACTGCAAACGGGGCAAAAACCTGCACACGTTGAACATGATACGGATACAAAAGTTGTTCGAAGAGAACCTGCCACACAGTGCTGCTGGAATGATTATCCCCTAATCGAGCTGCTATAGTCCTGGTACTTATACCAGAATTTTGTTCCACGGCACGTAAAACTGCCTCCTCAAACTCAGTTATTCTTACGGACTTCGGCCGGCCTCTATCATTGGTGGGAATGGCAAAAACTTCCTAAATAACATTACTGTAAAAAACATTACAAAAAAGAAATAAGAAAATTTACCTCTTTCGCGTAATCTACGGTGTACGCTCTCAAAGGCTTTACTATCTGGAAGTTGCCGTTGGGGAAACGCTTCTGCATACAGGCGCCTCGCTGCATAACAGTTACTGTAAGTACGTGCATACATTTCATACATGTCTGTCATTTCCTCAAAAGTGTAATTTTCCATCACAAAAACCGAGATAAAAACTTTTTAGAGAAATTTCACCAAGAAAATTAATTAATTATTTTCTAGAAAAACTGACGCTTGTCAGTGTCAAACCTTCATGCAGAAATGAGTTTTTGGTTTCCAAGACACCTGTGATTTTATTAGCAAAAATTAATAAACCAATTTTGTCCAGTGGCATGCAATGAAACCGTTTTTATTTTTTTCGAAAACAAAATGAGATACGAAAAAAATACAAGAGGTGAAAAAGTTGTACCTTTAGACGCTAATTATAGTTCCATGAACCCACAAAATCAGCAGAATTGCAGTAACCGCTGACCCAGCTAAAACTTCAACGTTAGCAATAAATTATATATAAATAGTAGGCTTGTAATAGATTTAATTCAGTTCCAATTTATATTGTGTACTCGTTATTATAAGTATTTTATACTGTAATATTTAATAAAGGTCTTTTTAAAAAGTACCTTTGACCTTTGCAACTCTTAACTGGCGCAGTCGGTAGAATAGTGGAAGAGTCTGCCCTTAGATCCTCGTCGTTTTTTAGCGTTTATCCACTAATTTTCAAGAATCTATCTTCCAGGAAACAATCAAGAAGTTCGCCTACGAAGACTAGTGATAGTGTTTAGTGACAAAATTTGCAGCAAAAATTAACTTTTAAACTGCAAATTATTTTAAATAAAGTGTAATTTAAGTATTTAGTTTAGCGGATATGCAACATAGCATCATCTTTATATTGTAAGTAATTTATGTCGGAAGTACAGGACTTACTCTTACAACTTAGTGCCCTTAGTGTTAACGAAGTTTTACCCACTACTAACCCCCAGACTCAACAAACTACCCCAATTACCATGGCTACACCACCAGAATTTGACATCAAGAACCTGAGCATCGTTCCAGAATATGATGGCAACCCCAACGAACTTTTTAACTTTATCCAAGCAATTACTCTGCTGTTGAATCACTACTGGAACACTGCCGACATTAACTCCTTTCAAAATCACATAATATTTCAAGGAATTTTAAGCAAGTTAAGAGGAAGAGCTAGAGAAGTAATCTCGATCTATGGCTGTCTTAACCCTTTCAGTACGGTTGACCGATATATATGACATAGTGAAATTTGGCGCACAGACGGATGACCGATATATATGACAATATAATAAACATGTTCTGGAAACTACTGCGAGATATATCAGCGTGAAATTATTTTATTAATTTGCCACTTGGACGGCTGGCACATATATCGTGACCTAACTTAATGTCGTACGGACGAGCGTACTATATATCGGACAGTGGCGGATATATACGACACTCGGCGAGAGTGTCCGATATCATGAACATGCCTGTAAAATACCCTAAATTTTTTAGTCTTAACGTGTTTTAGTAGCGTTTATGATGTCGTCCGATTATCAAGCAGGTCCGTCGCGGAAAAGAGCAAAGCCAAGTATGGATGAAAATAATGTGTGTGGCTTGAGTCCAGAGGAAGTACGTAATATTAAAAAAATAATGGACAATATTTCGTTGTCTGAGAGCGAGGAGGAGCCATTTTCAGATAGTGGTAGTGAATATATACCAAGTGACGATGAGAGTGACGTGGATGTGGTGGAAAACTTGAATAGCGACTTATGTGAAGATTCTGAAGAGGAAGAGCAAGAAACCACAGAGAATGACGAAAACGATCTCGATGTCAGAAGAAAAGATTATAGCGATTTACGTTTCAACTGGACAAGAAATGAGTTTGTGCGAAAGTTACATGAATTTGATAATAAAGGAAGTGGGGTAACGAATGATTATCTGTCAGACACCTCACAAGAAATAGATTTTTTTTTAAGTCTTTTTTCTGAAGAAATTGCTCATGTAATAATTTTAGAGACCAACCGCTACGCTGAGCAAAACAAGATAAATAATTGGAAAAAACTTGAAATAAATGAGTTTTTTACTTTCCTTGCTCTAACCATGCTGATGTCTAGAAACAAAAAACTTGAAATAAAGGAACACTGGTCAACAAATCCTTTGTTATATAGTCCTATTTTTAGTAGAAAAATGTCAAGAGATAGATACTTGCAAATTCTTAAAAATTTACATTTTGCCGACAATGAAAAAGCCGTAACTGGTAATCGTTTGTTTAAGGTTCAACATGTTTTAGAACAAATAAGTCAAAAATTTAAATCACAATTTTATCCTTTTCAAAACCTTGTGATTGATGAGAGTATGATATTATTTAAAGGAAAGCAATACATAAGAACCAAGCGTCACCGTTTTGGCATAAAACTTTATGTCCTATGTGACTGTGAGACCGGTTTTGTACTGGATTTTATTGTTTATATCGGTAAAGATACATACTTTGCAGCTGAAAACATTGCTGGTTTGGGCACTTCCGGAAATATTGTTGCCCAGCTCATGAAACCTTATCTAGGAAAAGGGCATTCGTTATTTACCGATAACTTTTATAGTAGTCCAATATTATCTAATTTTCTGTATGAACACAAAACTAACTCTTGTGGTACAGTTAGATCAACAAGGCTTTACATGCCTCAATTGGAAGAAAAGCTCAAAAGGGGAGAAATGGACTGGAGAACTTTTGATACTTGTTTGGTTGTAAAATGGAAAGATCGAAGAGATGTAATGATGATTACCACAATGCATGAAAACCAATTTGTTACACTTGACAAAATTGACATCAGTACTATGGAACGTCAAAAAAAACCAAAATGCGTTGTCGAGTACAATAGACATATGGGATCTGTAGATCGCTGTGATATGTTAATAAGAAGCATTGATTGTATGCGAAAAACAATCAAATGGTATAAAATGTTATTTTTTCATACAGTCGATATCTGTGTACTAAATTCTCATGCTATGTACTCCACGAAACAAACTACAAAAATCCCGCTTGCCAAATATCAACTAAATCTTATACATCAAATTTTTGAAAGGTAAGTTTTTTTTTGTAAATTATTTCCGTTTGTTTTCTAGAACTACTTGTTGCAGATATCAGCAAACAGTAAGAAAACCTACAACTATGTCTGCTGCAAATCCTGCGAGATTGGTAGAACGCCATTTTCCTGTGTTAGTTCCAGCCACTGAAAAGTCAAAGTTAGCATCCAGAAGATGTACTGTATGTTCGCACACAAAAGAAGGTGAAAAAAAGAGAAAGGTTTCCCGATATATGTGCGGGGACTGTGACGTAGGTCTATGTGTAGTGCCATGTTTCCAAATTTTTCATACACAGAAGAATTTTTAAAAACTAAACTAATCTGCTTATATTTTTATGTTATTTACACTTATTTCTTTCTTATAAATGTATTTAGAATGTAACTTTAATTTTTGAGTTAAAATACATAAAAGATTTAAAGAACTGTTGTCAATTATTATGTGACCGATATATATGCCACTAGTCCATATGACTTGTCAAAAACTCCCGTCCACACGGCACTGCAAGCATTAAATGGTGCCGTCCTGAAAGGGTTAACTGGCCCACTATGAAAGAAACGCTCATCCAGAACTTTGGAGATCAAAGAAACGAAAACTCGCTCACCAGAGACCTGGTTAATCTACGCCAAGGCCCTAATGAAACCCCACAACAGTTCCATGCAAAAGTTATGACTCTACTTAACACCATATCAAACTATGTCTGACTACACAATAACAACGAAACCGTAAAGGCATGCAAAAAGAACTTTTACCAACAACAAGCCCTCACCACCTTCCTGGCAGGACTACGGGAACCTCTTGGATCAACTATTAGAGCCATGCGACCAACAGATCTTGCTATTGCCATGAAGTATATACAGGAAGAACAAAACATTCGGTAACTGCTTTCCAACCAAACACGCAACCGTCATTCCAGCCTGCACCTTCTCAGTGGCGACCATTCGAACTAAGACAAAACATCCAACAGCAAGCCCCGTGGACAGCCCTACCATTTGGACCACAAGGACCACAAGGACCACAAGGACCACAAGGACCAGCGTTCAAGTCACAACCTCAGCAAAACTTCCCTTCATCACAACTGTTCAATAGACCAATGCCTGTTATTCAACCACCTAGATTCCAACCAAGCCAACCTATGAATAGACCAATCCAACATAACGTTTGGG
The DNA here is from genome assembly GCA_019359885.1 of Listronotus oregonensis. Taxonomy (NCBI): domain Eukaryota; kingdom Metazoa; phylum Arthropoda; class Insecta; order Coleoptera; family Curculionidae; genus Listronotus; species Listronotus oregonensis. Next base: position 9,081 of record JAHBCN010004700.1, on the reverse strand, counting down.
CCAATCCACCTGGACCATCTCACCAACCAAAGCCAACACCCACGATCACTACTTCGAGAGCTGTTACACAGAACAAAGCTCCAAACTTCCGGCCTCCACAACAGTCTAACCCTAAGTACACTTTTGAAGAACTTTTTAATATTGAACAAGACGAAGCCTGTCAATATGGCTATCCCGAAGAAGACACATGGGGCTACAACAACCAAGAAGTCCATCATTTCTATGAACAAGAATATCCTGAAGATTTTCAATACGAAGCCGAAGAAGTAAATTTTCAAGAAGATCCAAGAACAATTGGAGAAACGTAGTTGAGCTACATAGCTATACAGACAAAAAGGAGCTTCCCTACATATCAATCTCTAATCCACCCCTTAAGCTTCTGATTGACACCGGCGCTACAAAATCCTTTCTTAATCCAGACATTGCTTTCAAGTACTATCGAAACAATATCCAACACGAACCTTTCGTTGTTACTTGCATATTCCAAAACCACTCACAAGACTATTGTGCCGAAATCCCTATCTTCTCTGAATTCAACTCAAATGCCCAAATTAAATTTTATCTTTTCAAATTTCATCAAACCTTCGATGGCCTCATTGGCCTGGATAATTTAAAGCTCCTTAAAGCTAGACTAGATCTACCAGCCTCCAAACTTTTTACCGAACACTCAGTCCTACCTATTGAGTATTATGAAACAAATAAAACTCAATTTTATTCCATCCAACTAGAACCCCATTCAATAACCCAAGTTAGACTTTCTGTAAAACAAAACCATGGAACGATTATACTTCCAAGACAAAGACTCCAAGGAGCAACTGTAAGAGAAACTCTTACAACAGCAAATAATCAACTAGCCTGGACAGAATTAATCAATACTACTGATGATCCAATACAAATCGCCCTAACAGAACCAATAGAAAGCCGCGAAATTGATCTGGACCAATTCTACTTATACACAGCGGATATCCTACCCCAAGAATCTCAGGACCAATTTAAACAAGAAGCAAATCCACCCATTCGTACAGATCATCTTAACCCAGAGGAAGAAAGAGCTATAAGAAAATTGTGTAAAAAGTACGCTAGCATCTTTCACTATCCAGATTCTCCACTGACCTTTACCAACCAGATAAAGCATCACATACGAACAAAAGATGAGATTCCAGTCTTTACGAGATCATATCGATACCCACATGTCCACAAAGAAGAAGTAAAAAAGCAAATTTCATCCATGTTGGACCAAGGAATCATAAGACTAAGCCAATCACCCTGGTCATCACCTATATGGGTGATTCCAAAGAAACCCGATGCCTCTGGAAAGATCAAATGGCGCATTGTAGTGGACTACAGAAAAGTAAACGAGAAAACCATTGATGATAGATACCCAATCCCTAACATAACGGACATCTTGGACAAACTTGGCAGATGCCAGTATTTCACAACTCTTGACCTCGCAAGTGGATTTCATAAAATCGAAATGGCAGCAGAAGACGTTCAGAAAACTGCCTTCAACGTAGAAAATGGCCACAAAGAATACGTAAGAATGCCATTTGGATTAAAAAATGCACCAGCAACTTTCCAACGAGTGATGGACAATGTACTAAAAGGTCTTCAAGGAGTCATCTGCTTGGTATACATGGACGACATTATCATCTTCAGTACATCTCTTCAAGAACACATGGTTAATCTGTCAAAAGTATTTCAACGCCTGCAAGAAACTGGTTTCAAAATTCAAATTGACAAATGTGAATTCCTGAAAAAGGAAGTTAACTTTCTGGGTAACATCGTCACTCCTGATGGTATAAAACCAAATCCAGACAAGATAAAATCTATTATGGATTATCCCATTCCTAAAACAGCAAAAGAAATAAAAGGATTTCTAGGTCTTCTTGGCTATTGTAGAAAGTTTATTAAATATTTTTCCAAAATTACGAAGCCACTCACCTCTTGCCTCAAGAAAGACGTCAAAATCGAGCACACCCAACAATTTCTAAACTGTATAGAAATTTGTAAAAGTCTAATGACAAATGAGCCACTTCTCCAATATCCAGATTTCTCCAAACCATTTAACCTCACCACAGATGCAAGCAACTTCGCAATTGGCGCCGTTCTTTCACAAGGTCCTATTGGTAGTGACAAACCAATCGCATACGCATCCAGAACTCTAAATGAAACGGAACTCAAATATTCTACTATCGAAAAGGAAATACTAACTATTGTTTGGGCTACAAAGTACTTCAGACCCTATCTGTTTGGCCGAAAATTCAAAATTCTATCAGACCACCGCCCACTTCAATGGCTGTTTTCTCTCAAAGATCCAAACTCCAAACTAGTCAGATGGCGACTAAAACTAGAAGAATTTGACTACGAAGTTGTATACAAAAAAGGTAAAGCCAATACCAACGCTGACGCCCTTTCCAGAGTAGAAATTCACACAAAAGAAACGTTTGTTGGACCCTCCGACTATTTACAGTTTCCAACTCTCGACGACTTAGTAGACATCGAAAACGACAGATCATCCTTGTTCAACAATCCTGGATCGACGCTCGACCTAGTGGAATTAGCAACAAGTAATCCAGTTACCACAGCAACACCCGAAGAACTTGACGTTATAAAAGAGATTATGGATGAAGACAACAAAACCAAACAAAAGGAAAACAATTCCAAAAACAACATGGAGAATGATGACGAAACCAGACATACAACACAAGAAGATCCTATACAAGGAATACCTATAAGCGAAAAACCATTAAATTACTATAATAATCAAATTAATCTTAAAACTGTTAACTACAATCCTGCAAAACCAGCAAAGGAACAAATCTTTGCCAACAAAATTCGACTACATGTACAATTTGGAAAGGATAACGTAGAAAAGGATATTATTCAATTTTTTAAAGAATACATCGATCCCAAAAAGAAATATGCCATTCTCTTTAAAGATGATAACTTATATACATCTCTGTCCAACACTCTTCGAGAAGTTTTCAAGAATTCCGCTTTTGATCTAGTAAAATGTAACATCCTACTGGAAGACGTTAATAGCGAAGAAAGACAAAAGCAAATTATCTCCGACTACCACCAAGGCAAAACAAACCATAGAGGCATTTCCGAAACCGAAAACCAGATTCGACGCAAATACTTCTGGTCAAATCTTAAAAAGGACATAGAAGAAGTAATCAACCTTTGCGACATCTGTCAAAGCAACAAATATGACAGAAATCCTGCAAAACCAAAATTTATGCTGACACCAACACCAACCAAACCTCTGGAAATAGTCCATCTAGACACCTTTCAAGCCGGGGGCCAAAAATTTCTCACCATTATTGATGCCTTTTCCAAATACGGTCAGGCATATCCAATAGAAGGATCAAATGCAGTCAATGTCCTTAATGCCCTCCTAATCTTCATTACTCACCATGGAATACCCCACATGATAGTCTCCGACAGTGGAACTGAATTTAAAAATGGCCTTATGCAAGAATTCGTAGATACTCACAAAATCCTGATCCATTACACCACCGCAGATAATCCACAATCCAATGGAATGATTGAGCGATTCCATTCAACAATCATAGAACACCTTAGGATACTACAGGAAAAGAAGAAATCTCTTGAAGTCAAAGAACAAATGCCCTATGCCATCCTAGGATACAACAACTCCATACATTCTATGACTAACAAGCGACCTATGGATGTTTTAAATGGCCACTTAGATGCTCAGGATCCATTTGACGTCGACATTGAAAAAACTCTTATCAACAATTATACTCAGCAACACCGAGAAAAAACAAAAACCATTTATAAAGAGCTAAACGAAAAATTACAAGGCACCAAAGAAAAATACATCGAAAAGAGAAACGCCAAAAGACAGGTTCCCATATCTTACAAACCAAGCACCAAAATATATACCCGGAAAACGATCAAAAGAAACAAACTTCTCCCAAGATTTTCCCCCAAAACCGTTAAACCTGACAACATCGTGACTATCGACTCACAAGACACGACAGTTCACAAAAAGAACATAAAGAATCATCCTCATAAAAGAACTAATACAAAAAATACTTTGCAGATGTACTTTAACCGGAGCCCAAGAAATCCTAATCCAGGACCTCAAGGACAACCCAGGAATCCTTCCCCTCAAGCTGGGCCAAGCCAGGATCCAAACTAGCACCCACGATTTCATACACTACTTCGACCTTCAGCCAATAGTAGCAGAAGTACTAGAAGCACAATATAAAGCTGTTACTAATGCAATCAAAAACGGACTAAGCCATCCATACTTCACAAGTCTACATAATTTCGACCAAAGCCTGCAATACCTTTTAAAATCCGCACAAGAAAAACTCAGCACTATCTATCCCCTATACAGATCCAAAAGAGGACTCCTTAATGGGCTAGGAAGCATAGTAAAAACCATATCAGGAAACCTGGACCAAGAGGACGCTATAAAATACGACAACGCCATTGCATCTCTTCAGCAAAACCAGAATAATATCATCACACAAGTAAACCATCATATGAGCCTAAACAAGAAAGTCATGGATAATTTCAACAAAACTATAACCCTTATAAGCCATAATGAAGAAACCATTGAAATAGAAATAAACAAGATCAGCTCTGAACTTAATAAATTCATTTTTGACTTTAATAACTTTCTACAAACAAGAAACATACTGGATCAACTGAACCTGGCACTTCAAGTTGTCTTACAAATCCTCAACGACGTAGAGGCAGCCATGACATTTACAAGACTAAATACCCTTCACAACAGCCTTATTAAACCAGAAGAATTAAAATGGACCATCCAGAAAATGTTAGAACATCATCAAGAAAGCCAACTTTTATATACCTGGCAAAATACTATAATGTCATCACCGTGGACGGCTACTTTGCGAGAGGCACACTCGTTTTTATTCTACATTTCCCAATTATACACTCAGAGCATTTTTCCTATTTCCACCTCTTTTCCATACCTACACATAACCAAACGACCATCATTCCACCTGCCCCTTCCTTAGCCCTAAATTATGAACTTTACCAATACTTGGATGTATCCTGTAAAAGAAATGGACCCGAATACTTATGCCCCGAACAATTTCTACAAGAAAATGTTAACCAACAAGACTGCATTATTCAAATTCTTCAGATAACCAACACCGAAGCAGCTTGTCAGAAAATACCGATCTCCATCAACGCAACCTTAATTCAAGAAATGACGGAAGCCTTCTACATTGCTATATTCCCCCAGGAAACCAAGGTCTCAACTCAGTGTTCAACTTCAAAACTAATGGTCCTTAAAGGAACGTTTCTTATTAAAGTACCACCAAATTGCGAGTTCCAAACAAATAACGAGGCATTTATAGATTCCCAAACAACCATTCAAGAAGAACCATTAACTCTACCAAAAATAAGAACAAAACCCATTCACAAGATCCCTCTCGATGAACTTCACAAACTATCCAAAGAAGAAGAACATTTACAACCAATTGAGATGGAACCATGGACAAATCACCACACTCACTTTTGGATGAGACCTATCTACATTACACTAACCATTTTTCTGATCTTTGCAGGATACAAAATAAAACAAGTTTGGATAAAGAAAAATCCAGAACAAGAGCCATCCAATGCCAAAAAAGATGCAAAGCCAGTTTTGTTCGTCCCTTACAAAACTTCCCCAGGGGATGGAGAAATTATAGTTCCATGAACCCACAAAATCAGCAGAATTGCAGTAACCGCTGACCCAGCTAAAACTGCAACGTTAGCAATAAATTATATATAAATAGTAGGCTTGTAATAGATTTAAGTCAGTTCCAATTTATATTGTGTACTCGTTATTATAAGTATTTTATACTGTAATATTTAATAAAGGTCTTTTTAAAAAGTACCTTTGACCTTTGCAACTCTTAACTCGCTTAATCAAGCAACAAATATTAAAGTTGCAAAAAAGGCAGTGACGTACATTTTTTTGCCAATTTTATTCGCTAGGAAGCCCCCCGGGACGCCACTGCCCTTATAATTTTAATCTATTTAGGGCTACATAAGCCCCTTAATACAACAAATAATATTGCCAAATTTCAAAAGAATCGAGTAAATATTTTTTAAAATGTTAATAAAAAATTAATATTTTTTAAAAAAGTTATCACCCTGTATCTTGAAAACTGTGCATTTCCGGATCCATGTTTATAGAAACTTTTTCTCATAATTTTTATCAAGGAATCGCCCATTACAATATTTCCGTCTATTTTTCGAACACCCTGTATAAGGGATAAGAAAAAATTATTACATATAAAGCATTTCATTTTTCTCATTCAATGGAAGAATTAATTAGAATAGATATTCATGACTTAAAAACACAAGCTTCACAATATGACGTATTTAAAAGAATAATAATTAAATGTCAACTACGTTAAAAACAAGCTTAGCAACAAATGACTTTCTTAGTCATGGTCTGGCAGAATTTTGGTCAAGTATTAATGTGCCAGACCAACTCTATTCAAAAGAGGGACAAAAACCAAAAATTTTGACGTTTAATTTTTTCTTATACTTTAAAGATGTAATTTATCATTGCAATAAATATTTAATAATAATAATAATAATAATAATTTATTGGTGCTTATATACAATAGTATTTACACAAGTCATTAAATATGAAACAGAACAGTATTTAAAGAAACATAGTACAAACTAAAAATTAAAATAAAGGGGTTTAAAAGACAAAAAAAAACGTTAAAACAATTACAAAAGTAAAAACATCGTAACTACATTTCAGCGTAGACAAACAACATGTTAAAAACGGTAATCCAAAAATTCTTTGTAATCGTAGAAGGCCTGACTGATAAGGAAATCTTTTATTTTTCCCTTGTACTGCCTGCTTGGCAGATTTTTTATGTAAATGGGAAGTTTATTATAAAATTTGATGGCCAGGTATCCCGGACCATCCTGACACCTCTTTAGACGCCAAAGAGCCGGCACCAAACTCTGCGAATTGCGCGTATTGTAGGAGTGTACTTCTTCATGTCTGGTGTATTCTTCGAGATGATGTTTGACGAATATAAGATTTTCCAGTATGAAAAGTGATGGCAGAGTTAGTACCTTAAGTTTTACAAAAGCACCCCTACAATCTATGGCAAGCCAGCAACAATCCGAACAGCTCATTTTTAAGCTCAATTTTAAGGGTGGTGTGGCAAACAATTGTGTCAAGAATAGGGGGCCAGATTAAAATTTTTTTATTCTACTGATCAAAAGTTCTTTGAATAGAATAACATTGTACTTATGTCTTATACATCAATTTTACAAAAAGTTAGAAAAAAAATATTTAAAAAATGACCAGTTACAGATCCCCAAACTCTTGGTTTATTACTTGTTCAGTATCCAAAAAGTAATAAGTCTATTTTTGTACTTATTATGGTTCTCCCCCTTTTACGACGGCCGCCGCTTGAACTATTACTGATAGTACGGGAGGCCACCGCAAAAACCAAGCCTATAGGAGACCCACAAGAAACATATATTTTTTATATTACTATGAACTATACTCAATTCAAAGCCGCACTGCTGTCTCAGCTCAGCGCAGCGGGTTCAAATTGCATTTTTTACCTTAAAAAAATTGGGAAAAATCACTTTTTTTTAATATACCCCGAAAACTACTGACTTTAGGCAAAAATGGTATATAATTAAAATTAATGATCTAATAAAACTACGTCAGTCTTTTTTTATATTTTTTTTTGTAACCGTTTTAGTTTTCGAGATATTAACGACTTAAATTTCAAATGAAAACTCAAATATCCTAAAAATTTAAAGAGTTAGGAAGAAATGTTATAAACAAAAAATATCCCTTTTGATTAGCCCTATAAAAATAGTTATATACACATTTTTAATAAAATAAGTAATAAAGGAGATATAGGCAAGAAAGTTATTTTGGTCATTAAAAATTTTGTTCATCATATTTTACTGGCACAAGTAAGTATATCAGCTCCGATCCATTTAAAATTAATTTAAAATGTTTTATTTTTTAAATAAAACAAACTAAGACACATGTGCCTCAAGGAAATGTTTTTTTTGTTTAATGACTGTATCCATACCTATTCACTTAAAACTTTAACTACAATAAAATTTTAATTTTATTTAATTGAAAAAAAATATTAATAAGTGCCTCCCCTATCTGCGCTATCTGGGTATTTTATACCAGGACCCTTAACATTTTTCAATTTTCTATGATTCTATGTGTATAGCTCATCGTTTAAATATTTTTATTATCGATTTATATAATAATATTATTAATTTATAAAGACAGTTACTCGTTTAGAATGATCTTAAGAGAATTTTAATGATATTTTAAACATGAAAATTTTTTTTTAGTTTATTTTTTTTAGTTGAATTAATGTTTAATTTAATCATATCTTAAAGTAGTAAATAAATTTAAGTCTAGAAGAAGTAGATAGCTCAATAAGTGAATTGTTTTAAAAGTGTAATACTAAATAAACTATATAAAAAAATATGTTTAAAAATTTTTATTAAAGTTTTCTTAAGATCATTCTGAACGAGTAACTGCTTTTAAAAAATTATTGATATTAAGATTTAAAACCCATAATTAAAATATTTAAACGATGAAATATACACATAAGCATAGGAGATCGAAAAATGTTAACTCCTGTCAGGTATCACCCAGATAAAGGAGGCATTTTTTTTTTAATTAAATAAAAATTAAATTTCATTTTTAAAGTTTCAAGTAGATCGGAATGGGTGCAGTTATTGGACAAAAAAATGCATCGAGCCACATGTGTATTAGTTTATATTTCAATGAATAGAATATTTTGAATAATTTTCAAATGGTCCGGTGCTGGTATACTTACTTTTCCAGAAAAATATTGTTATAAGCGAAATATTTAAGAGCAAAATCACTTTTTTGCTTATATCACCTTTAATACTTATTTTTTTTAAAAATATGTATAAAACCTTTTTTATAGAACTTACTAAAAAGGGATATTTTTTGCCTTTTACATTTTTTCCCAAAGCTTTAAGTTTTTAAGATATTTGAGTTTTATTTTAAATTTTTAAAACGTTAATATCTCTAAAACCAAA
>JAHBCN010004699.1:61577-117665 GCA_019359885.1 Listronotus oregonensis | reverse complement strand
TCAGGTAAGAAGTAAATTTGGGAGCAAGTTTTCATTTATTATTTTACGTTAAAAGGCCAAAAAAAGGGCTGTTTGCTCTATTTGATTTTATGTTTTTGCATTTTTGAGACTCCCTGTATGAAAAAATCTATTTTCTCATTGGGGTTCATTTTTTTTGACAAGCAGAATTTTTTATCAAGAATGACTTTTTTCGTATCTTTCAATTTTTGGTTCATTTGTCCTCTTGTTAACCGCATCCGCGGACATACTGTATATATGTTATAGTCAATCCTTGAAGCTCCGGCGTTCCTAGGTTTGACTAGTCAAACCTCAGGTCTAACTTTAAGTCTTAGTCAAAGCCCAAACAAATGAAGTTTTTTGGGCCCCTGACTAAAAATTTTGTCAAACCTGGAGAAACTAATTTGGTCAGGCAAACGTCAAAACACAACTTAATAAAATCGGGGGTTTTTTCCCTCAAACTTCAATTAGGTTTTTAGAAAGTCTTAGTTTGTTAAATTAGATTTTAAACAACAATTTTTTTTTTTTTTTAATGTTTATTGTTGTTATATTGTCATAGTTAAAATAAAATTAGTTTTTATTCAGACAAGGGGGGATTATGACATTTGAATTGCACAATACGTCAGATCTCTTACATTTAAAAAAACTAACCTCAACTAACCCCAAAAACTAAACCCCAAGTATAAACTTATTTAAACGTGTTACAAGTAGAGTCGACGATTCTGCCAGTCGCTTTTAGATTCGACTAGGCAAAGCCGAAACAGATTATTTTACTTTCGACGTTTGCTGAAAAGTTAGGAACTTCTAGGTTTGACTAAAAATGCTTTAGTCAAAGGCCGAAATTGGAATTTATTTCGGGGTTAGCCCGAAGGCTTTGGTCAAACCGAGGATAAACCAGTCATTCCGCGAAGAGACTGCTTATCGACCTTTGACTATGACATATAGATATATACTGGTAAATGGAAATACAAAAAAATTTTTTTTTTCCCACTCAAATGGATTTAATTTTTTGCCGCCCATAGGCTAATATATTTTTGCCGCCCTAATATGTCAATATTTTTTGGATATCAGAACAAATAATTAAGCATTAAAAGAATGTAAACTACACTAAACTAATTCTTATAAAAATTTAATAAACAAATTTAACAAAAGTAAAACATACAGAAAATTAAATAACAATTCTTTAAAACAAACAAATTTTATACTACCAAAACAAAATATAAATTAAAATGTTAAAACAAATAGGTCTTTTTTTTTTGAACTACGTATTATTTAATTATAGCCAAACCCTATACTTACATTTTTTTCGAACCTTTTTTCTGCAAAATCATTAATTATATCATTAAAATTAAGACTATGTGCTACATCTGGTTTAATATTTAATATCGCTAAAGCTTCTTAACTTTCTTCTTCTATAGTTGATCATAAAAATGTGTTTTAGTGCCTTTCAAACAGGAAAAACTTCGTTTAGCAGAACAGTTTGAAACCGGTAACACAATCTAAATACAATGTCAATATTTGGATATACCGGGTGGTGCATCGCCAGACTGGCCATAGGAAATCCCATGTAAATTTTGATACATTGAAATATTGGCTCCCCTATTGAATTTACAACAAAATTGTATTAGACTTTTTTGAAGACGTTGATAAGATTAGCTCACATTCTAAATTTTATTTTTTCTGATAAGGCAATTAAAAGTTATTTAAGAAAAACTATTTGTAAAATCGTTGCATACCTGCTACATACCTTAATGAATCCACCAGTAATAAATAAAATGTCTTGCCAACTTTTTAATTGACGTTTTACTTTGTATTAGTTATTTCAAAATGTTTTACAGTATTGAAGAGAAAATAACAATGATTAAATGGTACTACAAGAAAAATAGTTATCGAAGAGTATCCGACATGTTCTCTACGTTTTTTCCTGACAGACACATTCCAAGTAAGACAACAGTTCAAAATAGCGTTCATAAGTTTGAGACAAAAGGTACTGTTATTAATAAATGCAACTGCTTAGAGCGAAATAATAATGTACTCGATGGAAGACCTCAAGAAAATAATGCCGATTTAGATGTTTTACTTCATGTAGAAGAAAATAAAGAAATTAGCACCAGGCTTCTTGGCAAAGTTGTAGGAAAGGATCACAGCACAGTACTATGCAAATTAAAGAAATATAAATATCATCCGTACAAATATCAAAGACATCAGGAATTAAGGGAAGGCGATGAGATCCGAAGAGCAGATTTTTGTTTTGAAGTTATGGAAATGGCGAATAACGATAGGGACTTCTTACGCAATATTTGTTTTAGTGACGAATGCACCTTCACATTAAACAATGAACCAAACGTTTAAAACATCAGATACTGGAGCAAAGAAAATGAACACAGATTTTTATCTACAAGGACTCAATACCCTCAAAAGGTAAACGTTTGAGCGGGTATATTTGGACATCGGATTATTGGACCTTTTTTCTTGAATCACAATTTGGGAACAGAAACTTTTTTAGAACTATTACAAAATCAAGTGGGGCCGGCATTGGTAGAAGTTGCACCTGACAATCAAGACATTTGGTTTCAAATGGATGGTTGTCCTGCACACAATTCACTAGAAGTAAGGGAATATGTTCAAAATGTTTTCAATGGACTCACTATAGGATCAAATTACACCATAAATTGGCCAGCTAGGTCTCCTGATCTTTCGCCAAACGACTTCTTCCTTTGGGGTCATATCAAAAATGTTATTTATACAGATTTGAGTTATTAAAATTTAGAAGAATTAAAAATTTCAATTTCAGCGGCGTGCGATCGACTATCGGCATTTCAACTATAATGTAAGAACTGAATTTTATAACCGTTTTAGGATTTGCTTAGCAGTAAACGGAGGTCTATTTGAGCATCAATTAAAAAACATTAGCTTTTAGTTTCAATGTGTTGTGTTAAAACGTATTTTTAGACAGTTTTTAAGTGTGTTTTTCACCTTCCTATAAAATTGTTCAATTATGTAAAAATCTGATTATGTAGTTCAATGTAATTACTTGTATTTATTAAATGATTACAACCATTATTTTCTCTTCAATACTGTAAAAAATGTTGAAATAACCAATACAAAGTAAAACGTGAATTAAAAAGTTGACAAGACATTTTATTTATTACTGGTGGATTCATTAAGGTATGTAGCATGTATGCAACGATTTTACAAATAGTTTTTCTTAAATAACTTTTAATTGCCTTATCAGAAAAAAACGAAATTTAGCATGTGAGCTAATCTTATCAACGTCTTCAAAATTGTCTTATACAATTTTGTTTTAAATTGAATAGGAGAGCCAATATTTCAATGTATCAAAATTTACATGGCCAGTCTGGCTATGCACCACCCGGTACCTATACTTTTTAAGTTCATTTTGGTAAACCATTTATATAATTCGTTGACTTTTTTTTTAAATACATACTCAACGAAATGTGATGCTTCACCTTAAAAGTTATTATCAAGATCGTTTGCATAGCTTTTCTGTAGAAAAAGAACAGTTCTTCCTAATATATCAGAACTTATAGCTTTTTTATTAATTTACGATTACATTTTTTAAAATTTAATCGTAAATTTGCCGCCCTAGGCTTCAGCCTACTCAGCCTTTGCGTAAATCAACCCCTGCTTCTACTACATATGATATCCAGGGCCGCAGGCAGGAGGGGTCAGGGGTTGGACATCGACCCCCCTAAGTTTTTAAAAAATAATTAAAATAAAACATTTTCCTTCTAAATTCTTAGATTTTACAATATTGCCTAGGAATTTAAATGAGTATCATTATTATTTACAAATTAAAGTTATGGTATGTTGATTTGTGTTTTTAATTCAATTAATTCTAGACTAGTTAATTGACTTAAACTTTTTGACCCCCTACATTTTTTTTTATGGCGGCGGCCCTGACTATATCTGTTTGAATTTCTTTGTTCATTTAATTTTTTTGTATTGGTATGCGTTTTCAGATAGGATGTATTGGTAATAAACAGATTAATTTTTTTTTAGAAAAAAATCGGTAAGCCACTGCAATGAAATAGTAATGAATATTTCAATCATGTATAAATTTTCCCATAAGACACGTTAAAAATCAAAAAATTTCAGCGGAAATTTCACGTTGCCTAGACAACGTGGTATTTCCACTTACTTACAAAAACAGAACAATCAAACCTGTTTGTTTGTATTGTCAATTAGAAACGTCAAAATGAGTCGATTTGGTCATATACATGATAAAGAAATAGATAAAGTAATTAAAAAAATGATTTTAGTTATAGTTTTAATTATGTTGCATGAAATTGAAAATTGTATGACAAAAATATTCCATATTTCTTCATTCTAGAAATATTCTCCCTAAATACCGCTGGTGCCTAAAAATGAACCAGATAATTTTCATTCAAGCTTGTTATACAAGTTATAAATAACAAGCTTTCATGAAAATTATCGGTAATTTTTAAGCACTCGTGCAAAGTGTGTAGTTTGTTTCAAAAAGTCGAAATGACTATTTTCACTTTTCAATTTTAATTTATTTCCGTATAGTTAAATATTTTTACACAAAAAAAGACATAATATTAACAATCATATTTTTATTTTAACAAGTAAATCCACGTACATTCTGCAACATAATCATATACACAAAAAATTATTGTTTACAAGATTTGTATCTATATTAAATTAGGTAGGTAATTCATAAAATAAGGGTTATTACTTTATAATATTTAAATGGGGTACAAATATTGTACAATTATAACATTATTTCCGAACTTATGTAAAGCCACAAATAATGCGTTATTTTTAATTGTAAGTCCCTGAATTCTAAATTACAGGATATACCTAACAAAAATAAGAGTAATTTACTATTAATTTAAACAATATAAGGGCGCTCCTTTTAAAATTAGTTTATACAATTCTCAATACGCCAATTTTCAGTTAATTAGGGAATTTAAGGAGCGCCAAATTAAAGTGTAGTGTGGTCCATTTGAAGTGTACAACAAATGGATATTTTAAATAATACAATAAACCAACAATAGGTATTATCCGGGTTAAATTGCAAGTTTAAAAATTTTAAATAATACTCCAGGAAACCCATGGATTTGTATTTGGATACAAAATTTGGATTTAATCTTTTTTATGGACAATTTGTTATATTTTTTAAAATAATGGTAACATTGTTTTTAACTTACCATTAACTTTTAATGAAACGAATTGCTGCTAATTTAGTTTTGGAACTCGTACAGAGTGTTTCAACGAGGGCTAAAGAGAGTCATATTTGTGGCCATTCTCGTATAAAAAAAATGTAAATTATCTATCTTGTGTATTTTTCTTTAGAATCTACAAAAATATTAATTAAGGGGTCAAAAAGAGATACGACATACATAACATTATTATTTTCTTAATGAGATCGACACTTTTATTTATTGGTTAATTTTTAAAAGCGTTTTATTTTTTCCATGCATGTCAATTGAAAGGATTTAGTAAAAACAAAATTATTTTAATTCATTGGAAATTTGCGATTTAAATTAAAAAAATAGAAGAAAGTAGCCAAAACATTTTTTATTTAAATTAAATTAATTCCGTTGTTATTGAAAATGAGTACGGAATCTTTTTTATTGAAAGAAATAAAGAGCTTTCAAAAACGGACCAATAAATACTCCATATATTTTTCTTTTGTTTTAATGTACATTATTTTCTCGAGTATTATTTTAGATTCTACGGCAAAAAATACAGAAGATGACCATTTTACGGGTTTTTATATGGGCAAAGCCATAAATATGGGGACGTCCGGATAGCGGATCAAATAGGCAGGTATAAACTTTTTTCCAGTTTATGTAGGGCCGGTTTGCGGACTATTCTGGAAATAAATTTAATTTGAGAAGTTTACTGTTCCTTCTTTTAGTAAATAAACTTTTTAACAAAATTTTTTATTTACAAATTCATTGGTAATAGAGCCTATATTTCTTTTTTAAATAACCCCAATGCTAAAATATTTCTTCTTTAAAAAAAAATCATAATTTTTTTGGATAAAAAAATAACACCCCAATATAATTTTTAAGTTCTCTTTACTTTGTTAAATTACTAAAACGAATTCCACCCTATTTTTGGCTATAAAAAATCGAAAAAATAAGATATCAGACCTTTTTTTTTCATTTTGTTCGACGGCGCATTTATAATAAAGAAAATTTACAATTTAAGGAGGAAAACCTAACGAGAACTAACCAAAAACTAACCAAACCCTTATTTTTGGTCCGCAAGCCGGTTGTAATTTTTACCTACCTGCCAATTTGGTCCGCTATCCAGACGTCACCCAAATATGTCCCTGTTCAGTCCCGGTTAAATGACCGGGATCCAACTTTTATAAGGAATAAACTTTTCTAAAAAAAATGAATTACACTGTATAATTAATTAATACATTTTTGTATTTTTTTAGAAATACTTTAAGAAACGTTATGAGTAGGACTCTGGCAACCCAGGTAGTACCTTGGCCTCTCAATGATGTGTATTAGATGACATGATATTCGCCCATAGGCGTCTAAATAGTTACTTTTATGACCAAAACAATCATAGTACAAAATTGTTTTTCTTTTTTCCAAAATCTAGAAAGTAAAGGGTTATTCGTCAGTTTTTACGATCTGATCTGAAGTAATTATTTTTAGAGAATGTTTTCAATGTCCTCCATAAAAGTTGCTTAAAAGAACAAATTTATACTATCAAGTTTTTTAAAATTATATTTGGTACAATTTTTGTTTCAAAAATAGGCACGTAAAATAGAAAATGGACGACTTTTAAAAATGTGTGATACCCAGCATAATTAAATTGTTTAAGAGTATCATATTAAGACTATTCTGACGTCTAGAGCACGCCTAATACTAGCCGTCACCGTAAAGTTAGACAAAGGGACGTAGGTGAGACGTCCCTTATTGGTCATATGAACGTCACTATCATTATTTTTTTACTTGGACAGTCCACGAAGGCTGAGGCCTAAGTACTAACGTACCGTGAGTGTCTTAAGTGTGGTGAGAGGGAGTTTGTTTACACGGCACTTAAATATTTGGAGACTGAGAGGAGAAGGGAAATGTTTTGCGGGTAGCAGATTCTATAGTCTAGACACTTTAGGGATGAAGGAACGAAGAACGAAAAGTTAGGGCCTCTCATTGGAAACTTCAAGAGACAAAAAATTGATTATGAATTTCTCTGTTGGGAGCTGCCAAAGGAGGAATTATACTGGCCAATTCTCTGAGCAGAAGCCATATGTACTACCGGGGAACCTGTGTGCGAGAACATTTTTATCGTATTAGCGATTTTCCAATGATTTATTTTTTTACAAAAGTATATCCTATAATTAAAGGACAAAAACTTTCAAGTAAAAAACTAACAAACACTATGAACTAAGTCGGTGTCAATTTTAGCTCCCATTCTTTTCAGTGCCACAATTGTATTAACCGCTTTAACCCATCTTCTTTTGATGACGTATCTCTTAAGTTTGGAGGTACTCAAAGCCTGTTCCGAATGGATAGTAGATACTCTTAACCACTGATGGTCCAAGGCTTGCTTTGCTGTCATACGGGAACTATAAAATCGCAATATGTCAAAAAATAATCAAATTTATTAAATAATAATTTCACAGCCGTTTCCAATTCAAATTGACAAAAAAATTAAGAAAAGAGTTCCGTTCCAACCCGAGGGTGAAAGGGGAACTCCCGCCAATTAAAAGTGTACGTGTTTGTTGTTTAGGTTGCAACATAGATTTCTATAATCTCGATTTTCTTACACGTTTATGCGGCTTAAGGCCTGCCACTTTAAACATTGAAATATAAGAGCCATTTGTGGCTGTTTAAAGAAGCCTGGGACTATTTGTTAATACATCATAATTTTAGTCCAGAACCAGACTAGGTATTATTCCTGGATATGCTGGCAATTGGTGGCTGTAAGAAGCCTGCATTATTTAAAAGCAGGACGAAAGGAAAAATCATACAAACACTCTACCTTACTTGCATTTGTCAAAGATTTGGGTAGCTATGGCCTTTTATTAATTTGCTTTTATATCATAATTTTATTTTGGCTATTGTACAGGGTGGGCCAACGAAAACAAAGCAGAGGCTATTGCGGACAAATGCTTAATTTAAAAAAAAACCCTGCCCCGTCAATTTTATTGAGGGGGACATTTTGTCATTTTTATTCCTTTAACTTGAGCGATACCTCATTTTAAAGTTCTTTTAATTCCCCTTAAGATGATACCTAATATCTATAGGTATTAGTTATAGTTTTAAAATTTTTTTTTTTTTTATATATAAGTTATTATATACTATCTAAGTTTATAGTTTTAAAATTTTTTGCATTTAAAGGTGTATTAGCTCATACACTTAAACAGGTAGCGTAAAATATTACTGAAAAGGCACCATTACAAAAAACATTGCTTATGAGCATTTTACCTCTTCACGTTAATTAACGTATATAAATCTAAGGCATAACCATTTAAATGTTACTCAATTTTGATTACACAGCCACACAAAAAAGGTCTGTATGGTACGTTTCACAATAATTCGTTGACCGCAATAAAATTTAAATTACAACCCTCTGTGGAAAACCCAACCATAAATAGGTTGCCTGACAAATATCTATTGTGAAGGCACCGTACCTTTTGATTGGTCCGGATTACTAATATTAATAGTTTAGGTTAGCTATTTTGGATGCTCAATAACACACACGAAAATACCTTGACAAACTCCAAACGACTGATAAACTAAGACGAAAAGACTCTGCTTTAGTTTCAACACCTGCAATTTGGCTATAACCTACCAAAAGTGGGTACAATAATAAATAAAGAAAATTTTAAGTCCGGACCTACATGTGGGTACCCAAAGTATAGAGAGTTTTACGACTAACAGTAGCAGGTAAAACGAGAAATCAACGAATTATTGTGGAACGTTCTGTACTTTACATGCGGTATATGTATCCCGAAGTACATTTTTTCCAAAACACAAATACGGTGTCAGAAATGAGGTACCACATCACAGGAACTTCCTTACCACAAAAAACAAGTCTAAAATACCAAAAATTTACAAAAAGAACACAAGTAAAAATATGGAAAAATTGTTTTTTATTTTCCGAATGCATATATTTATTAAGAAAAGGCCCTAATAAATAAAAATCCACCCTCAGAATTGATGTGAAACGTGACATTTTGACGTTTTCAGTTAAACATCATTTACCAAAAATCAACCGATTTACTCCAAATGTAGTGGGGGTTGATGATCACGAATGCGAAGCCAGATTTGCAAAATTTTATTCAATATGGCGGACCAAACATCCAAAACTCTTCCGATTTAGGCCAGATTCGGTACATTGGGGTTTTAAGGGTCGCTGATCATGAATATAAGGTTGGATTTTTAAAATTTAAAATGGCGGATTTAATATTGGGGAAAATCTCCAAAACTGCTAATTTAAAGTGCCCCAGTGTTAGGTATCATTGAAGGGAAGAAGTTCTTTAAAATGAGGTATAACTTGACAACCGTTTCCATTTAGGATTTTAGGGGTATATGAGTAACGTTATGAATGTTAAGTGTCTTCCTTAAAAAAATTGTGTATCTGGCGGTTTTTAAAAAAAAATTAAGGATTTGTCCACAATACCCTCTGTTTCGTTTTCGTTAGACCACCCTGTATAAGCTAAAAATTTTACTTACCCATCAATGTTTGATATTTTTTCCATATTTCAAATTAAGTGCTCTGTAGTATATTGCTAAAATGTATTTAATATTTTAGCAACAGGATAAATTAATTTAGTTTTCTGGGCCTTTTTTTGTGAATAAGAGGGTGAACATAAAAATTGAATTAAAATTTGGTTATAATTTTTTTAATAAAAGATACAAAAAGAATTTTTTAAAAAATATTGTAGGATACTCTGTAGTATATGTAAAGGGTGGTTCATAACTTATTGCCTCAAAGAAAGAGTGACTCAATATTTTACTATAAGCACGACAAAACTTTAAAACAAGTCAATTGTAAAACACTAATGCAAAAATACTTCTAATTTGACAAATCTCCGAGAACTTAAACCACCACTGAAGCATTTTTTGTACGTACCTATAGAAAACATATTTTCTTTGGTTATTATAACAAATACTGCAAATGTCTTTCTATGGCTTGTATGCATATTTGTGCCAACAAATTTAATTTTGGTGCCCTAAAATTACTTTTTCCTACGAGCGTGCGGAAAAGTCCACTTTTCCGCACGCATTTGAGTGCGCAAAGTTGCACTTTTCCGCACGGCGTGCGGAAAAGTGAACTTTTCTGCACGCCGTGCGGAAAAGTAAAACTACTCTAGAATCTTACAGGTAAGCAAGATTTATATGTATTTTAGTAATTGTAGGCTATTTCATGCAATATACGAAGCCATTGCAAGTTTTAGTTTATTCTCTTTTTTGTTTGTTACTTCGTAATTTTCAATATTTCAACTAAAACACAAAAAAACATTTTTTAATTACCCTGTATAATAATAATAAATGATTATGACAAGTCAAGCAACAATATGTAATCTTGGTGATTTTAACACATGTCAGATTTTTTCTTCATTTCCATATGAACAAGCAATTGCACAAATGAATTTCAATACAAACAAGCATTTTTAATGAAAAGGCGTCATAGTATTTTTTTTAATTAAATAAAAATCCGACAAAAATAATTATTTAAAATGAGTAGTTCCGATGAGGAGCTACCAGATTCTATCCTGGATGCAGCAAATACCGTAAGTTTGAATTTATTACCAGCAAAATCTCGTGAAAAATATGAGAATCAATATAGTCATTTCGAAAACTGGTGCTCCAGCAAGGGGACAAAAAGTATTGAAGAAGAAGTGTTCTTGGTCTATTTTGCGGATTTGCAAAAAACATATAAACCTAATACTTTATGGAGTAAGTACTCTATGTTAAAATGTGTCCTTAAAGTGAAAAGGAACCTTGATTTAAGTTCATATTTCAAGCTAACATCACTACTTAAACACCAAAACGTGGGATACCGGCCAAAAAAATCAAAAACCGTCAGCAAAGAAGAAGTTTCAAGATTCATGAAAGAAGCACCTGATAATATTTACCTTCTAATAAAAGTTGCTACAATTTTTGGATTAGCCGGTGCTTGTAGGAGAGATGAACTTACAAAAATAATGATTGATGACATACAGGATAATGAAAATTTGATAGTGGTGAAAATTCCTGACAGTACAAATAACACTTCCAGAATCTTTGTAGTGTCCGATGAAACAAATAACGGACTTTATCTGCAATTGTACCGTAAATATGCAAATTTGCGAAAACCACATACCCCACACAGACGTTTTTTTGTCCGGTATAAACAAGGAGCATGCAGTACGTAATGGGTGGGAATAAATTCAATAGGTAAAATGCCTTCAAAAATGGCTGCATATCTAAAATTAAAAAATCCAGAAGAGTACACTGGACACAGTTTTCGTCGATCCTCTGCGACTATGTTAGCGGATTCTGGAGAAGGAATTACCAATGTCAAGCGACTTGGGGGCTAGAAATCAACGGCTGTAGCTGAGAGCTACATTGATGAATCCACAAATCAGAAAAAGGATATGTCGAATAAAATATTGACCATGAACAACTCCCCTCCTGAGCTAAGTCAACCTTCATCAAGCCGTACAATAAGCGCTTCCATAAGCCACCCGCTAAATGAAATTACAGGTTCTGCAATTAATTTACAATATGCTAATAACTGTTCTTTTGTTGTAAATGTTATCAACAAATAATTCCCATTTATAAATATGTTGTAGTAGTTCTTTCAGATTAAACATAATTTAAAAAATAATTACTTCTTGCTTTAATATTGGTATTATCTGACGCTCGTAGGAAAAATTTTGTTCCTAACGCTTGCGCAAAATGACTTTTCCGCACTTGATTGCTTGCCCGAACTCCGCTTCGCGTCGTTCGGGCAACGGCAGTCGTGTGCGGAAAAGTATCACTTTGCGCACTTGTTAGGAAAATAACTATTTTTTACCATTTTGTGCCTAAATCATCGTATTTTTACTACGAGTGTTGAAAAGTTTATTTTTTTACAATGGAAAAAATTGCATACGGTGCAATAATAATTATAATTTTTGGAAGGACTCTGGCACTCCTTACCTTTAGTTAGAACAATAGAAAGATAGGTTGCTGAATTAAAACGTGAACGACATTCAAAAAGTGCATCAACACCAGAAATCGTAGCAAAAATATAGAATGTGGTTTTGAAAGATCATCGATAAAGCCTAGGGATTTTGTAAGGTAGTATAAGCAATATTTTGGCTAAAGTTTTAAATCTCAGAAAGCTGTGCTACATTTGCTAACAATGAATAAAATGCCAAATACGAGTTTCTCCGCAATATTTGGAGCATTTTAAAAAGGATAAAAAGCATTTTGTGCGTCCTTTAATCACTATGGATAAGGCTTGGATCTACCATCATATTCCTGAATTAAAACAAGCGGCTAAAAGGTGGTGTAAACCACTTCGACTCAAATAGGAGTCCAGAAAATTGCGAAGAAGGTGTTTGCATCTTTTTTTGGGATTTCAATGGAATTTTGTTTGTGAATGACCTCCAAACTGATAAAACAATAAACTCAGATTATTACTGTAATTTTTTGCACCAGCTGGATGTAAAAATTTGAAAGAAAAGATCTCTTGTACGGAAGAAAAATAATTTTTATCAAAACACTGCACCCTCTCACACGGTTCAAAAAACCATTGCAAAAATCAGTAAATTAAAGTACAATATCTGCCCTATTCGCCAGATTTAGCTCTTTCTGACTTCTAGCTATTAGAGATTGCCAACAGGGCCCGCCCGGGCCCGGTGCCCTTTTAGGAACCCACCGTGCCCTGTCACTGGACCCGGTAAGTAATCTATCAATACAATTTAATTTTTGAGATTATTCTATAAAAGTTTGATTGTTTACAGTTCTAGTACAGCCTAGCTTATAAGATTTCGCTATTTGACCTAGTCATAACCACCAGTCTTAATAGCCAAAGTTTAAGAAAAAACATAATACTTTAAGCAAATGAGAATTTGTTTTGTTTGTACCAAAGCTACCAAAGTTTATATATCTATCTAATCTAAGTTGTTATGACACGTTTAGTACTTTAAGCTGCGTTATTAGTTTCTTATTTTAATACTGTGTTTTTAAAGAGAGCACTATAAGGAGTACAGAGAAAGACCTGCTTGTTTAAACTTATAAAAATAAATAAATACTTATACTAATATTACTTTTCCATTCATAAGTAAAAGTAATCAATTCTGTATTAAGTGTGATTTTGTTGAGTGAGACAGATTATTGTGATAATTGTTAATAAGCCAGTTTGAAATAAATATTAACCTAAAATGATTGTCTTTTTCCATTCATATATAAAAAAATATCATAATTTTTTTTAAAGGTTTCATCGCTAACACACAACCCGGCCAGGCCCGGCGGACCCGGCCGGGTTGGCGACGAATGCAACCGGGCCCGGCCGGGTTGAGAAACATACCGGGTTGCAATATCTACTAGCTATTCTCAAAAATCAAAAACCGCTTGCGTGAGAAACTATTTTTATCAAACGAAATAATTGAAGATCACTGGAAAAATTTTGAAATTCAGGGAGAATATAATTATTAAATAATAAAATGTATCTTAAACCATAAAATTGTTTTTTTTTGTTTTCAAAAACAAAACTTATTGAAAACCTAGAATAAAGCCATTTATTGAAAAGGGAATATTAAAGGACAAATAGTTACAAATATTTTATTTAAATATGAACACAATTCAACAACGAAATGCTTATAAAATATGGTCCCATAACGATGGTACATAAAGGACGTTTACTTTTTAACTTACACAAGTTTTAACAATTAATGATGCATTATCATGCAATATTCAAATACTCGTTTAATATTTTCTCATAATTATATTTAACAAAAATAAAGGCAGTGCTGCAGTCCAGAACTATTTAAAATGGAACATAAGAATGTCTAAAACAGCTGAGTAAACCGTTTTGAAATACGATTTTTTTTTCGAAAACTGGACTACGAACCTTATTTTATAAATTTTTAAATTGCCTCCTACTGGCCTTAAATTTTAATTTAAACTAGTGATGTGACTCAAATAGGATTTTGTGACTCGAGTCAGTCGAGCAATTTTACTGATATTTTTTTAGCAATTTTAAACAAATGCCTTTATTAAAATAGTGTCATTGTCATGGAGTTATATAAAATAAAATACACATGCAAGTTTGAACAGGCGCGGCATAGATAAATAAAATGGAGTAGTGAAGTGACATCATCTAGTGGCACCAAAATCAACTCGATGATTAAGATTTACCTGAAAATATGCCAATTTTTTGTATCTATTGCATTTATAAAATTCAGAAGTCTATTTTGAAAAAACACAAAAATAAGTTGGGTCACCCTGTACAAGGTTATTTATTTTAAAGTAAACAGGGCTTTATTTTTGAACTTCCCTGTACTTTTTTAAAAAACGACTGTGCCATTTCGTGTATTTTTTCCGTGGAATTCAATAATCTAATCAGAAAAACATTTGACACAAAAACAAAAATGGCCCGTATATTTTAATATCAATAGATAGAGATTTTCACGAGGAATTCGGTGATATAGGGGTTGCTGGGTTTATTTCCTGCGGTTCTGCTGCAATTGTCTAAAAACTGCATGATACTATAAGATAGTTTCACCTAAAAAACCTGGCTACCACGGGTATTAAAAAATACGTTTATTACTTTTTGGAGAAGTTTTATAATAAGGTTTTCATCAGAAGAACGGCTAAATTATATTATATGCTAAAAATGATATGTATATCTATTTCTAAACCAAGCAGCAAAATTACAATAAACCGAAAAACTTAAAATACAATGGTGGTAATAAGAACACTTATACCAAAAATTATAATATTACTAATAATTTAAATGTTCTATATAACCCCCGTTATTTTCAAAACATAATCTATAACCCCTACTTAGCCTTTCTAAGCTCGCCGATATTATTTGAGGTTCTTGGTTAAGATGATTAATTTAATTTATAATTCTTTCTCTCATTTCTTCCGTGTTTGTGTTCCCATTTTGGTAAACGACATTCTTCAAGTGCCCCATAGAAATGTGTCCAAAATTGTAATAGCTGGACTATTAGGTGGCCATCTAATAGTGCCATAACGTCCAATCCACTGATTGTATCGGCGCGCGGCGATTGAGATACTGCACAACTTGACGAACAGCATGGGGCTCCGTCTTATTGCCAAATTATCTTGCGATACGTTTCGAGTGGCAATTCTTCTAAAATGTCCTCAATATCGTTTTCAAGAAGATTGAGATATCTTTCTCCAGTTAAGGATCCCTCATGGAATATTGGCCCGACAATTCTATTGTTATATAGGCACACCACACCAGACATGAAGAGCAGACCTCCCTTGGAATTTAATCTCTTGAAATTTCCTGGAATTTTGTCTTGCCCAGCTGTGCGAATTGCGTCGGTTAAGCATTCCCGATGTAGTGAACGTAGCTTCATCCGTCCAAAGAATCGTTTGAAACAGGGTTGGATCGTTATCTCGTTCATGGATTAAAATTTGGGAGGCAAATTGAAAGAGAATTTCCTTTTGTTCGCGTGGTAAATGCTGCACTGGAAAAACGTGATCTGGAAGATACTTAAAATATTTCAGTGTTCTTTGAACCGTCGCATAGGTTATTCTTCTTCTTGCAGGTCCATACCTTAAGTCTCTAACGGCGTCAGTAATTGACTTCATGGGATACAAAGGCAAATAATTTAGAATAGCTCGATCCTGGTTTTTTTTCTCATTGTAGTTCTTTTTCTAATATGTAACGATTTTGTTTCTTCAAATAAGACCTTCAGTATTAAAATTGTTTTTACTGATATATTTCATTGGAAATTTGCAACATATCTTCGTTGTGTTTCCCTGGCGTTTTCTCCACATTTATAATAGAGAGTTATAATTTGAAGCCGTTCTTTTGATAAAAAGCTCATTATAACACTACTCCAAAAAGTAATAAACGTATTTTTAAAATTCTTGACAAATAAGCACCTGTGACCTGTGGCAGGTTTTTTCAGGTGAAACTATCCCTATAGTATCATGCAGTTTTTAGACAACTGCAGCAGAACCGCAGCATACCCCTATATCACCGAATTTCTCATGAAAATCTCTATCTATTGATATAAAAATATACGGGGTATTCCATTTAAAAAATAGTCACTCGTGCTGCAACTCTTTTGTTTTTGTTTTAAATGTTTTTCTGATTAGAATATTGAATTCTACGAAAAAAAAATACACGAAATGTAAAAATACAAATGTGAAAAAGTACAGAGAAGTTCAAAAATAAAGCCCTGTTTACTTTAAAATAAATAACCTTACATGTAGAATAGTATTTTTTATGTATTAACGTATGTATTTATTACCTACAGGGTGTCCGAAAAATATGTATATAATTTTTTGACAAACTCCTGACGTCAAAGTATGTCAATTTAAACCATTTAGACGCAATTATAGATATATCTAGAATTGCTTCTTTAGCCAATAATTAAATCAAATATTTTAGGAAATACATTTTTTTAGATTTCTTAAAAAGTGCCAAATAATTTTAATGTTTTTTGATATATACTTAAAGCCGGTAATCAGTTTAATGATCCTGACACATTTTATAGAGTCCAATTTTATTTTTTAGGAGTGTTAATAAGTTTTTACAAAACATCGGCCATTATTTTTAAATTATTTTATTATTACAGTAAATTGATATTAAATTTTTTTCCGGCAAAACGGCTCATCCAACGAAAAATGTTCAAAAATTAAAACTACTACAAATACATTCAGTTACCCGATTTAAATATCTGGAAAGTCATAACGTTGATGATATACATCAGAAAAAAAAATTATCCATGAAGTCACATTTATAAAATTTCACTTTTTATAGCCAATCAATAAATCACTAAAAAACGGCATTTAATAGTGTCTGACTAAGTACCAAAAAATAAAACTACTTAGCACCTTTTTAAGAAAAAAAACAATATTTTTTACAATCTTTAAAGCTTCTTTCCAGCTACCCGAAGCACATTTGGATATAACTAACTTGGCTTAGATTAACCTATTTTATCATAAAGAGTGTGTATACGTATCCTATAAACATTGGTTCGGAAATGTATTGTTTCCAATATACAGGGTGAATATTTTTTTAAACTGGCTTTCTAAAAGAAAATTATTTAAGAGTCCATTCGCGCCAAAAGGGAGGGTCAAGAAATAAAATTCGAATCTGTTAAGAGTCCATTCGCGCCGCGAAAAAAATGGATGTTTTTCTCAAAAACGGTATAAGTTATCGATAATTTTCAAAAACTATATGAAAGCCAACACTTAAATCCAGGCTTCTGCTGTAATAGTTTTTTAAATTTGAATTTAGTTTTTAATATTTTCTTGAGTGAAAGTCACCCTAAAATCGGTTATGTTTAGATACTATTTTTCTTAACTCGACTCATATTTCAAAAATCCGTTACAGCAGAGGCATAGATTATTTTCTTACCTTAAAAATGGTGTATAATTTATGTCATTTAAGTGAAAAATAGTTACCGAAAAACATTATCTCCTGTAGGCTTGCAATCGGAAACAACATCGCATCGATACACCGAATTTGGAAGAACCTAAATAAAATTTAATATTTTTAATGCGACTATACGAAAATTGTGGTAGTGGGAGTTTGTTAGTCTCCGCCCACCGTCTCCGCGTCCTTTTGCCCGACCCCTAAGGTGTAGCGTAAATGCACTCTTAAAGGATTTTTTTTAAATTTGAAAGCATAGTTTGTAGTAATCAGGAGCCCTTACTAAATTAAATCGATTGGCGTCCGTGCAGGTTCACCTTAACCAAATTTATTGACAAAAATGTTCGCCACTGACTAGAATTAAATTTCTAATTTTTTTTTAAGATTAGGTAACTACATATACAACTTTTTTGGCTCCTGATCTTGCTTCCTTTACGAGATAAAAAATAAAAAACAATTATTGGATTTCCATTTTCTATACAAAAATATTTTGAAACATTTTTAATAGTAATATTTGGTAAATAATGGGATACTTATAGTTAAACAAATGTTTTTGCACTGTAGTTTTTATCAAATATTTCTGACACGTTTATAAATGTATTTGTGTGATAAACGAACATGCAATAAAATGGTTTTCATTTTTATCTCGTAAATGCAGCAAGATACGACAAAAACTTTGATTATTTTTCAAAAACCGGCATTAAAAAAATCATAGCCTGTATCTTGGAAACAATACATATTCAGACCTATGTTTATAGAAACTGTTTTTCATAAAATGACCGGACAAATCCCCCCTTCAAATATTGCCGCACCTTTTTTAAACATCCTATATAAAACAGTTGCCAGTAGGAGGAGGCCAGGTAAAATCAATTTACAATTATTTATTACATCAGATATTCAGTCATTTTTAACATAAATTGTATATCAGCCTCTTAAGATTTATTAAAATGAAATGGCGTTATTTTCTTATTGGTAGCTCTACTTTGAAAAAAGTTATTTAAAGAACTGATGGATCTCTGTCCCAAACTATCAACTTCAGTCCATTCTGAAGACAGGGAACCGTGCCTCGAACTCGGTCTACTGACAGGTCCTTTAGGTCCATCCCAATTTTGTAACAGCCTTAAAAGTAGATCTTTGGTACCATTAGCATCTTGGCTAAATTCCTCTTTATATGTAGAAAGTCTGTCGTCATCGGACTTTTTATAAATGCTTCTACAGGTCATAGGAACATCTCTACTAGAATTAATGTTAATCTTGTGTTTGGTTTTTCGCCACGGTATGCTACAGGCAGGACTTTGAGGATGGTCTTTGGGTAGAATTAATGGGTTGTTGGCTATTTTAATAGGAACTGTTTTTGTTGAAATATCTTCTTTACTAGAATCACTTTGGTCGAATGGATGAACACCGTTTGTCAGACTAGTGTCCATGTTGGACAGTCGAAATAACTTATCGGATAATTTTCTAATTTCCTCGGCTAGATTTATTCTTTCACTAATGTCTTGATTCTTCGTAAAATAGCTCGATTCTGACGCTCTTCTTATATGATCTGTGGGTACTAGCAAGGTCTTTGGAGGCATAAACAGATCATTGTTGCTTGTATCTATATTATTAACGAAAATGCTTTCGTTGCCAGGACTGGATGCCAGACTTCCACAAGGCGAGGGTGATTCCCCTAACAAAGAATGTGATGATTCGCTTAAACTACCGCTTCCTGCGTCTGGATCTGGCACAATAACATTAGTTATTTCAAATATATAAGGTGAGTTTGGATGTTCATTCCACCGTTCGACAAACTGTCTTAGATTGTCTTTAGCGACATCCATGGAGTTTACCCGTTGAACAGGCGGTTTTTTCTTTTTGAGCCACTCGTGTTGCAAGCATTCTTCAGCGGTCATTCTTTTGCTAGTGAAAAGACAAAGACCCTGTGTTAGTTTTTGGTTAAGGATGATGATATCATGCGCTGAAGCAAGCTCGCAAACCCAAATTAGTACTTTAAAAAGGGAAAATTATAGAGAGTAAAAGAAAATATTTAAAACGTGATTACCAGCACCATTTCTTTGATACTCGCTTATAAGTTGTCTTTTAATTTTCATTTTTTGTTTAACATATACAGGGTGTCCTGATAAGGTCGTCCTCCGGTGATATCTCGAGAGCCCTGCATCGTATAGCTTTCGGAAAAACATATTTATTATAAAACCGGACTCGAGAAAATGCTGGAAATTATTTTCAAGTTTCTAATTCCACCGCTAGAGGACGTAAAACTAAGAAATGCGGGTTTCACCACTTTCTTAACTTTTTTATGCTCTTTTAAATGGACCTATAATAATAATACAATTGCATTTAAATTTTTAGAAAAAATTGCTAAAATTTATAACTTTGAAAAAAATCAGTCTCTAGAGATGAAACAAAATAATAAATTAGTTATTTCAATATTTTATATGAAGCCCCGATAAAAGCTTTTTTAAACGAGACCAAGTTTATTAAAATCAGTTATGCCGAAAAAAAAGTTTTATTTTTAAAAGTTTGTGAGAAAACTAACAACGGCATAGTTAGTAGGCTTATTTTAAATAATCCGTGTTTTCAATTTTGTTGTCAGTTAACGCCCCTACCGGAATTAGAAACTTTTATCCAAATTTCGACATATTTTCAGCTAGCGATGAACGGTTTCCGAAATATCGCCGGAGGACGACCTTATCAGGACACCCTGTACATAAATAAATGATTTGTAATGTAATATTAAAATTAATCTAAAAAGTTGGATAATTCTTGTGTCGGTAATATTTTTTTTCTTATAAGTCAAGATAATTTAATGCCGCATGTAGAGTAAATTACGTTTTTTATAAAGTATATAATACACAGACCACAAATTGGCCACCGCTTAGTCCAGATTTCAAGCCAGTTGATCAGAGCAGTTGGCACAATAATAAACTTTATGATAATAGTAATGGTTGTGGCAGTGGCGTGTACAATGGCGGGTTTAAACTCTGGTAAAATTTGGGTCAACATAAAACTTTAAGGTAAAATTAAAATATGTTTACCGAGATTTTCACTTACTAAGGAGGAGTCATAATAATGTACAAAATACACGATTTTTTAAGGGGAAGAGGCGATTTCCTTGCTTTTATGGTAAACACGCCACTGGGTTGTGGCAATGCAAAACAAACTTGATCACAATATCAAATTTTAAATTTTTGTTTTTTTTGTGCCTGATAATTAAAGAAGAGGAATCACACTCTTTGTAAAAAAATCATAAATTTTTTATATAAAAAATTGGCAGCCATACTCTAAAAGCATAAAAAAGCAGCACCCTGTTTAAAAAAGAAAAGTTCTCGATAAAAATTACAACTACAGGTTTAATAATAATAATAATAATAAGCCAACAAAATATTTTGGATTAACTTAAAAGTAGGTTATTTTTAAAAACACTTGTATTCGTCATATTAAGTCATAAACTTAAAAATAAAAAAAGGATAGGAGCTTTAAGAAATAGTGCTTGTAATCATGTTAGTCAGTGTCTCATTTTATGAAAAAAATACCAATTTGGGTCTTTGTCTCGCTTTTGTGATGACATGATACCTTGTTAACAGTTAAAATATTCTCAGACAATACAAGTGAACAAAGAGTAAGAATGGCACAAAAATCACTGATAAATTAGAATGACAATGGAATTATTTAATATGATTTATGAAACATACATTATTTGTGATTTTGTATTTACCGTTGAGTAGTTTAGATATTTTGGCTTTATTGGCTGAGATATTTTAGAAACTTAAAAAAAAAAAAGTTTTTAAAATCATAATTAAACTAAAATTGTTATATTAAATAAAAACTGGGGAAAAGTATTTATTATTATTTGTTACTTACTTTAAATCCTTAAGAACAAGCTTTCTTATGAAATCTTTGGCATTTTCGGAGATGTTCTGGAAAGCTTCGTCATCAAAGTCATATTTAGCTATGGTAACATTGGCCATGGTTTCTATATCCGTATGTCCCATGAACGGTGATAGACCAGACAATCTAAAATGCGACACTGAATAAAATTCTAATGATATAAGGAACAACATTTATTAAACACAAAAGTAGTTTGTTGCAACTGAACTTAATATAAACTTATAAAAATATTCTTAGGATTGATTTAAAAGTTAGGAAGTTTTGTTTTATCTTGGGACAGTCTACGACTTTATATAAAGATTTGAAGGTTTGAAAGGGAAGGAAAAACCTCTTTAGGCAGCAGGTTCAATAGTCCAGATACTTTAAGGATTAAGAAACGAGCAAAGTGGGAAGTTCGGGGCTTCTTGAAATGGACTATACCTAAAGGAATGCAAAGGGGTTATTATCAACATTTATGTCGATCTAAAAGAATAATTTGCGACATCTTTTACCACACCTACATATGATAGGTACTTACAAAACATAACAGATTACTCCAACCGACCACATATCAGTGCCGTATCCTATGGGATCAAAATTTACTACTTCAGGAGCCACAAACTCGGGTGTTCCAAAGAGAACCTGTAATTTTTTGTCTGGGTCGAATTTTCTGGCCAAGCCAAAGTCTATGATTTTGATTCTGTTGCCTGTTTTTGTAAGACAAAGAATATTTTCTGGCTAAAAAAATGTTCAGTAAGATTCAAATAAAAAATAAGGTGATTTACTTTGATTTCTTATCTGGAGTTTTTATAATAAATTGTGTTATTTCAAAAAACCTAAAATACCTTAAATATGCATGTACTAACCTTCATATCCAAATGCAGAATCCTCTGTTTGTGAATAAAATCGACTCCTTCACATATTTGCCTCATAAAAATCGTACACGCTTTTTCTGTGAGTATAAAGTCATCATCTATCACCCTTTCAAATAGTTCCCCACCTTCTATTCTACAAAATTAATAAAAATTTTAATATTACAGCCCCACTAAATAAAAAAA
The DNA here is from genome assembly GCA_019359885.1 of Listronotus oregonensis. Taxonomy (NCBI): domain Eukaryota; kingdom Metazoa; phylum Arthropoda; class Insecta; order Coleoptera; family Curculionidae; genus Listronotus; species Listronotus oregonensis. Next base: position 95,166 of record JAHBCN010004699.1, on the reverse strand, counting down.
TTAAATGTCAAAAGACTTAACCATGGTATCTTCATGTTTGGGGTCACTGAATTCGAATCCGGGGTCAATTTGACCCCATCAGGTCAGGGTCTAGGTCATTTTAAGGTCAAATCTGTAAAATGAATCGCAATCAAATTTGAAGAATGAGTACTTATGTAATACGAATCTGTGGTGAGTTTGACCCTACCGGGTCATGGTCAAGAGCATATGAAGGTCAAAGTTGTAAAATTAATCGCTTCCAAATGGAAGGTCCATAAGGCTTGACAATGGTATCTTCATGTTTTTGGGGTCGCGAATCCGAATCCGGGGTCAGTTTGAAGAGTGTCTACTTATGTTTTTAAGGTCGCTGCCTATAAATCCGTGGTCATGGTCAAGAGATATTTTAATGCCAAATTTGCAAATTTAAAATTTGACAGATTTGACCACGGATTCGTATTCAACGACCTCAAAAACATAAGTATAAACTCTTTAAAGGTTGCTATTCATTTTGCAGATTTGAGCTTGAAATGCTCTTGACCCTGACCTAATGGGCTCAAGCCCCAGCTTCGGATTCAGCGACCTTAAAAACATAAAGGTACCATGGTCAAGTCTTTCGGACCTTCATTTTCTTTGTTATTCGGCTGTGTAATTTTGCAGATTTGACCTTAAAATTTCCTTGACTCTGACCTGATGGGGTCAAACTGACCCCGGATTCGGATTCTGCGACCCCAAAGACATAAAGATACCATAGCCAAGTCTTTTGGAACTTCAACATTTTTTATTTTGTGGGGCTGTGTAATTGACATTGAATAATTATTCCTCTAAATATGTCATATTGTAATGCTTGTGTTTTTAAGTCATAAATATCTATACTAATTAATTTTTCCATTGAATAAGAAAAATAAAATGCTTTATATGTAATGAATTTATTAATATTTATCCTTGAAAAAGTTATCTTCCTGTATAACCCAAGGTACAACTAAAGCAATTAAACCTATCCGAAAATAAATGTAGCAGATTTCGCAGGTATTTTTAAAAAATTCTGAGTATATTAGTAATGCAACAGATCGGAATTCCTTAGTTCCCAATGTCAGGTTTACACAATTTAGTGTGGGCGCTAAATTTCATTAGTAATCAGTTTGAAATGGCCATTTTTAAAATGTAATTTTGATTCTTTTGAGAAAAATATATTTTTAATTTAAAACATTAGTGACGTTTTTGGCAAAAAAAAAACAAATAAAAAAATATCTGATGAAACAACAGGCAAAAGGCACAGGCTTCTAAGAAGGACTAGAATCTAGAATACTGACTACCATATACATTTGGCAAAAAGTGTGAAAACGTCGTCAAATATTAGGGTGAACGCGCAATCTTGTTCCTGGAGCAGAGTGATGGGAGGTTAAAGCAAGCTAGGAATGTAGTGCGCCAGTCATTTGTATTTTTGCGACCTGCTGTGACCCCCACTATTCTACTTCAAGGTGAGATTGCGCGTGCAGTACAACGTTCGAAGCCGTTTTTCACACTTTTAAAACGGGCAATTATAGGTAATACTCTGAGCTGTCCAAAATATCACTGCAAAAAATTTAAACTGCGATTTTGAAAAAAAAACACACATCGGCCAGCGTCCGCATCTAGCCCGTTTAAACAACGTGTCATGAATAATCATTTTCTCGAGCTTTTTATATTTTAAAGAGCCCAAGTCATATATTTTTTTTAAATGTGCCGATTTTAGCGGTTTTTTCAACTTTTCTCTGTTTGTTTTTTGATTCAATACAAAAGTACTATTGAATGTATCGCGATTCTATTACAAAAAAAAAAAATAACAAAATCGCTCTTAAAGAAAAAATGGTTTTTTACAGTTTTTTTTCATATAAAATACAGGGAAAAGCTAACTTTTGTACGGATTTTTATTTTTTAGGTTTTAAACACATTTTTTTTTTAAATAGCACTGGTGGTTTGCTGTTAAATTTTAATTACAAAAAAAATCTTTATTAACTGTGCTATTATGTGACACCTTATTATTGGTTTTTTGAAAGTGTCTCGTTTTCTTTAAAACGTTTTCTTAAACATTAAATTATTAAATTTGTTTTGTTAATAATGTTAATATTTAATATGTTTCACTTTTACCTTTAAATATATATATATATATATATATATATATATATATATATATATATATATATATATATATATATATATATATATATATATATATATATTATATATATATAGTATATATAATGGGGATCTTGGAAACCACGATAGATAGAAAATCGGTTAAATGGGGAAAGTTTTGGACAATTATGTTAGTAAGCTAATCCCGTTTACTACATGGTTTTATCTATTCAGGTTTTTGATAAATTTTGAAAAACCTGAAACATGCATTTTCGAAAATCGGCCATTTTTTTTTATAAGTGAAAATTTTTCAAATCTGTAAAAACTTCTTCAAATCAACTTTTTTTGTAGAGTATGACCAAGTAGTCAATTTTTATTTTCTACGTTTCGGGTTTTTAGAATCATCATCAACTTTATTTTTTCATATGGACGCCATATTGGATTTTTACGCAGCCAAATAGTGCTTTTTATTCTGATTTCAACAATGTATAACATGTTATAATTTAAGAGTTTATAACTTCATTTGATTCAAAAAACAAATATTTTTTCAGTTGGCCTTGATTCCCGCGAACGTCTTTTTTTTTTGTAAACAATAAAATATTAGTAATTGGCAAAATAGATAAGCTGAACCAAAGATAATACTACTACGGATAAGATGAACCATTCAATGCTATTTTTGATACCCCTAATGGACTTTGGCTAACGCGAGCCGATGTCCATCGAGATATTTTCGCGCTATCCTTGAACGAAAGTTAAACAGTGTTGCCGGCAGGCCTTTACTATTGGCGTGATGAAACGCGACTAGAAAATACACATACCGTTTAGCCGCCCGCTTTCGCTACTTCGTGTTCCGAATAAGGTAGAAGCGACAGACATTGGCAATGTCGCACGGTTTGTTTCGCTGGGGCAGAGGTTACCGACTTAATTTTATTCGCATTTACGGAAGCATTGATATCTCCGAACTAATTCAAAACGCCCCATTTAAATGAACCATCTATTCGTAGTAGTATTATCTTTGGCTGAACAGATATTTTACAGAAATGGGTTCGCGAACATAGCTATAACGTTAATACCGTGTTACAACAAAACTACACGTAACAAGTTAATTGAAACAAGTGAAAACAAAAACAATGAAAAGTGGCTAAACTAACATTCCTACTAAAATGAAGATGTAAAATAACGACCTAAAATTCAAAAGGTTGTCCATATTTCTCAACATATTAACGATATTTTTTTAAATAGTCCTAACTACCCTATGAGTAGTTGACTTAGGTATGTCGAATTCTCTATCAACACGCCTGGCTGAAGATGTTGGATTTTCTTTGAAATGTTGGTTAACTACAGCATCTCGTTGTCGATTTTCTTCAACGTACTTCTTAGGTCGTGGTTTTTTAAAAATTTCGAATTTAAGCAAATTTGAACCAGTTTTCGAAAGTATGTTAGTTTAGGATGCTGCCTTTCAGGAAAATTGTCGAAATACGTTTGCGCAGCTATATTAACATTTTTATTGCTTTGGAAATAACTTTGCAAAATATTAAGGTTTTCTTTAAATAATTAACCATTTTACAAAGTTGACGCTAGGTGACATTCGCCGGAATCAAGGCCAACTGAGAAAATATTTGTTTTTTGAAGCGGATGAGGTTATAAACTCCTAAACTATAACATGTTATACATTGTTGAAATAATAATAAAAAGCACTATTTGGCTTCAAAAATCGAATTAGGTAAATGAAAAGTAAAGTTGATGATGATTCATCAACTTTACTTTTTCATATGGGCGCCATTATATTTTGTTGTAACACGGTATTAACGCTATAGCTAGGCATGAGCTAAACAGCGATATTTCCATAACGCTGTTATCGGCGATCGCGATTTTTAAATAACGGCGATTTAAAACCGTTATCGCTATCGCGACTTTTCACACTACGCCAAACTAGCGTTTTTATTATTTGCAGCTATTAGCGCCCTCGTGTGATTCATTTTGCTACTGTATATTAATTTCACTTGCTCGCCTCCTATTATACTGTTTTTTTTATAAATATAATAATATATTATTTGCGATTTTGGTCAACGTTTGCTATCAGCGATTTTTCAATAACGGCGATTATTTTAAATTCCACAATGCAAAAAAGATTTCTACTATACTGCTATACTATACTACACTTTCTTTGCATAAATTATAGAAAACTGTAATTCTGCTATATAGTTCAGTGAGGGGCGTGAAGATGGAGTCGAGGACCCTTGAAATAAAATACGTTTTTTTTCACTGAACGCGACGGAAAGCGATTAGCTGTGTTGCATGTTGCATATAGGTTGACGCGATTTCGCATAAAAAATCGCTGTTTCTGTCAATCGCCGTTATTTGCGATTTTAGTCAACGTTTGCTATCAGCGATTTTTCAATAACGGCGATTAAATCACCGGTAGTGATATATCGCTCATCGCTAGCTATAGCTATGTTCGCGAACCCATTTCTGTAAACTATCTGTTCAGCTTATCTTTTTTGCCAATTACTAATATTTTTTTGTTTACAAAAAAAAATGACATTCGCCGGAATCAAGGCCAATTAAGAAAATATTTGTTTTTCGAAATAAATGAGGTTATAAACCCTTAAATTATAACATGTTATACATTGTTGAAATCAGAATAAAAATCACTATTTGGCTGCGTAAAAATCCAATATGGCATCCATATGAAAAAATAAAGTTAATGATGATTCTAAAAACCCGAAACGCAGAAAATAAAAATTGACTACTTGGTCATATTCTACAAAAAAATGCTTTAAAAAAGTTTTTATAGATTTGAAAAATTTTCACTTATAAAAAAAATATGGCTAATTTTCGAAAATGCATGTTTCAGGTTTTTTCAAAATTTATCAAAAACCTGAATAGATAAAACCATGTAGTAAACGGGATTAGCTTATATATATATATATATATATATATATATATATATATATATATATATATATATATATATATATATATATTAAAAGTGGTAATATAGTAGACTTTGACATTAATGACTTTTTTGTGTTTTGACATTTAACGTATTGGTTTTTAATTTTTTTATTTTAAATCGTAAATTAAACATATAAATAATTAAATTAATTCTGTGGTTACAAAAAATGAATACGAAATGGTTTTTACTTAAACGTAAAAAAATGATAATATCAAAAAATATGATATATCATTAAGAAAATATTAATTTTATGTAAAAGCCCCTTTTGTTTTGATTCAAATCATCTTCTTAAGTAATCTTTAAGATTCCATAGGAAATAATACACAAGAGGGTTATTTTACATTTTATTCCATATTGGAATAGCAACAAATATGGCCCTGTTCAGTCCGTATTGGATAACACAGTACAATATAAACACTTTAAAAAATTAAAATTTGATTTTTGCTTTACAATTTTCGTACCACTTCTTCGGGGAAAATAATATTTTGTATGCAGATTGGGCTTATTTCAACCTAAAAACGTAACTTATTTTGCCATTTATAAACAGACTAACCATTCAGCCACCAAATAAGTTTTTTTTTTAAGACGCGTATCCATTTAGCGAGGCAGCCGCGTGCGGCATTTTCATTATCGTTGTTTTAGAAAGTGGATAACAAATCGGTGCTTGCGGCAAGGAGAATACTGTTTCGGTCCTTGCTGCGGTCGAGCCAAATTTTGTCGGTCTTTTCAGTGCGGCAAAGAATATTTGTTGCATCCGTCTGACTGTACAAGGTGGCTCAACCTGCCGCGCGCGTCTTTTAATTCAGTCAAAATAAAAACATGTGCCGGACGAGGATATCAGCAAGATTTCCTCGCGCGGCAGCCACGGAAACACGGCGTAAGATAGATAATAGTAGTTTGCAAAAGGATTTTTCCTGTTTAAGAAGCTCTGATAAAGAAAATTAGGCGAAGATGATTTGATCTATAAATAAGTTGCTAGGCGCAAATGTGTTAATGTCATAAGATGTTCGGGGTAAATACTTTTTAGTTTCCTAAGTTTCCGTTCTTAGATGGACTAAGTTTTGCGCACACACTAAACATTTAGCCTTCCTGTGACATTGAAAGTCATTGTTTTTATAAAAAAAAACTTAAAACGAATTGGAAAAGATCCAACTTTTGCAAGTATGTTTTATGAGACGAGAATTTTATTTTCCCGGTGATTTTTATTAATAATTTTAATACATTAGAAAATAGAAAGTGTGAAACCCATCAATAGTTTGTTTATTTTGGAAATATAAATGTTAAGAGTAGACTGTTTGACCTAATTCTAAATTGACTTATGCCATTTGGTTTATATATCTTTTTATACAAATGTTTTAAGATCAAATTAAAAAGCTATATATACGTGGTTTTTCAAAGAGCCTGCATTATACGTAATTTTTTTATAAATAAATTTAAATGGCACCTGTTATCAGTCAAAATTGTTATTTTCTTCAAAAATATGTCAAAAGTCGCAATATGGGAAGGAATTTCAAAAAAACTTTTTGCGATTTTGCATCTCTTATGTTAAAACTTTCCAGTCCTAATTTTAGTATTTTCACAAAACGAAGTAACAAAGGCATACATTTTTGTTAAAATAATATTAGAAAAGAAGTATTTTACTAACAAATAGTTTAACATGGATCAGATAAAATAGATTTTTAAAGTTTTTTGGATTTGCCAAAAAATTAACTTTATCGAAGGTAGCTCAGACTTTGTACAGGGTTATTCATTTTAAAGCAAACAGGGCTATATTTTTAAACTTCCCTGTACTTTTTTAAAAACGAATATAGCCATTTCGTGTATTTTTTCCGCAGAACTCAATAATCTATCAGAAAAACATTTGAGACAAAAACAAAAGAGTTACAGCACGATTGACGTATTTTTTTAAATGGAATACCCCGTATATTTGTATATCAATAGATAGATTTTCACGAGGAATTCGGTGATATAGGGGTTGCTGGGTTTATTTCCTGCTGTTCTGCTACAATTGTCTAAAAACTGCATGATACTATAAGGATAGTTTCACCTGAAAAAACCTGGCTGCCACAGGTCACAGGTGCTTATTTGTCAGAGTCAAGAATTTTAAAAATACAATTATTACTTTTTGGAGTAGTTTTATAATGAGGTTTTCATCAGAAGAACGGCTTCAAATTATAGTTCTCTATTATAAATGTGGAGAAAACGCCAGGGAAACACAACGAAGATATGTTGCAAATTTCCACCGAAATATATCAGTAAAAACGATTTTAAAACTGAAGGTCTTATTGGAAGAAACAAAATCGTTACATATTACAAAAAGGACTACAATGAGAAAAAGAAACCGGTATCGAGCTATTCTAAATTATTTTACTTTGTATCCCATTAAGTCAATTACTGACGCAGTTAGAGACTTGAGGCATGGCCCTGCAAGAAGAAGTAACCTATGCGACGGTTCAGAGAACACTGAAATATTTAAGGATCTTTCATATCACGTTGTTCCAGTGCAGCATTTAACACGTGAATAAAAAGAATTCGCTTTCAATTTGTTTCCAAATTGTAATCTATGAACAAGATAACGATCCTACCCTGTTTCGGGATTCTTTGGACGGATGAAGTTACGTTGACTACATCGGGAATGTTTAACCGACGCAATACGCACAGCTGGGCAAGACAAAATCGCAGGAAATTTCAAAAGATTAAATACCCAGGAAGGTCTTCTCTTCATGTCTGGTGTGATGTGCTTAACAATAGAATTGTCGGGCTAATATTTTATGAGAGATCCTTAACTTTAGAAAGATATCTTAACCTTCTTGAAAACGATATTAAGGACAGAAGAATTTCCACTCAAAACGTATCGCAAGATAATTTGGCAACAAGACGGAGCGCCGTCCCTTGCTCTTCGTCAGGTTATGCAGTATCTCAATCGCCGATACAATCAGTGAATTGGACGTATGGCACTATTAGATGGCAACCTAATAGTCCGGATATTACAATTTTTAACACTTTTCTATGGGGTCACTTGAAGAATATCGTTTACCAAAATGGGAACACAAACACGGAAAAAATGAGAGAAAAATTGTTAATGAAATTAATCGTCTTAACCAAGAACCTCAAATAATATCGGCGAGCTTAGAAAGGCTAAGGAGGGGTTATAGATCATGTTTCGAAAATAAAGGGGATCATATAGAGCCTTTAAATTATTAGTAATATTATAATTTTTTGTTATAAGTGTTCTTTTTACCACCATATTTTACCTTGTATTGTATTTTAATTTTTTTTAATTTTTTTCGTTTATTGTAATTTTGCTGCTTGGTTTAGAAAAAGATATATCATATCATTTTTAGCATATATTATAATTTGAAGCCGTTTACGTTTTTTCAGGTGAAACTATCCTTATAGTATCATGCAGTTTTTAGACAATTGCAGCAGAACCGCAGGAAATAAACCCAGCAACCCCTATATCACCGAATAATATACGGGGTATTCCATTTAAAAAATACGTCACTCGTGCTGTAACTCTTTTGTTTTTGTTTGAAATGTTTTTTTGATCAGATTATTGAATTCTAAGGAAAAAATACACGAAATGGCTATATTCGTTTTTTAAAAAAGTACAGGGAAGTTCAAAAATAAAGCCGTGTTTACGTTAAAATGAATAACCCTGTAGATAAACCTAAAATTGCATTAGAAACAGTCCAAAGCACAAACTAATACCAAACTTAATTATTTAAATTCAATAACACAAACCAAAAGATGATGAACTTTTGAAAGACGCTGTAGATTTTGATATTAAAGATATGTTCTATATTCTTTGTGGTGGATTCATTTATTACAAGATATCCTTTTAAATTTGTAGATCACCCAAAAAAGAAACTTAAAAACCTTTTAAAAATTAAAAAAATCTAAGATTTAGGTTTATTTTATATTTTGATATCGGTGACCGGCTTGTTGCCAAGACGTTGATAGGTTTTTTTTTAATTTTTAAAAGTTTTTCGAGTTTTTTAGGTGATCTGCTGTAAGGGTTAAATGATTTTGTGCAGATATGACTTTCAAGAAAATTTTATTGCTTATTTTTGGCGTCACTGTTATTCAAGAGGGCTGTGTTTAAAATCAGTTATAGCACTTATCCCAATGTGCTAACCCGACTAATTCATTTATCTCTTTCGCTCTTGTATCCTAACAGCCTCATTGGGTTGTCGGTAGTCGATAGAATGCCCTATAAATAAGAAGTCTGTAAGATGACCCAAGACACTTACAATTCTAAAATAACACACATGACTTTTCCATTTTCAAACGCATCATACACCTGAATCAACCTCGGATGCTGCAACATTCGCATTATATCTATTTCTCTTTCTACGTTTCTTCTGTCTTCTTTTTTGGACATGATATAAATTTTGCTGCTAGACTTAGTCCTGTTGATTTTTCCTTACATTTGTAGACTGTGCCAAATTTACCCCTGAAAAAGGAAGAAAATATTCCAGAGGACGTAGACGTAGTTTAAAAAGGAAATAAAAAAACAAACAAATTATTTGGAAGAGGGCTAAAATTTATTTAATAAAAATATGGGTATATTAATGGTGATAAGGACTAAATAAGGCTTTGTGGCTTTCTTTGTATTTAAAAAATAAATCAAAAAGGGGTAGAGTAGTACATACCACAGCAGCGGATGGCAAGAGAGGGAGCTCCTCTGTTTAAAATATGGTAGTAAATACAGGGATATTTTTTGGTTTAATTAAGAAAACTAAGTATTGTGTGTGGAACAAGACATCTTTCAGATACCAAAACACTTTTCAAATTCACGGAAATATATGCTTTACTGCACTGTGCAAAAGAAAATAACGGAGGGCTTATAAAAACAAGCGGATCTACATAATAACAGACAGCCCAGCGTCACTGGAAGTACTAGTAAACCCCAAGGTAACGACCTAACTGACATGGGAATGCCGAAAAGAACTGGAGTCCTGGAAGAACGCAACAGAGTAACTCTCTTGTGGGCACCAGGACATTTGGGAATAAAATGTAACGAAAAAGCGGATAAGCTAAAGAGGCAGGGATCATCCACACCTTACTTTGGACCAGAACCTGCCCTTGGAGTGACCAAACCACAGCTCAAGGGCAAACCAGGTAATGGATCCGAAACAAACACAAGGAATACTGGGGAAACCTTAGTAGAATTAGACATGGGAAAAGCTTCATAAGAGGCCCATCCAAAAGAACGAAGAAAGAACTACTTAGACAAAGTAGGAAAAGACTTCGCATTACAGTAGGGTTGCTAAGAGGGCACGATAGCCTAAGAGGACACCTTAACAAGAAAGGCTCATACAATGGGGACCCAAGTTGCAGAATGTGCAACGAGGGGGAAGAAAGACAGGCATTATTTGGGCAACCGGAAATGAGCCACAGGAATATATCAACCAACCATTCTCGGGGTTATACAGACTTGTAGAAGGAACAAGACTAATGAAACGATTGGTATGAAAAATAATGGGAGATTAGGCACAAAAAGCCCAAGAGGCTGCGCTGCCTCCGGTAAAGTTATTGTATTAGTGCTATTTCTCATGGTTTAATTTAATATCTATGACCTACCTTCCTATTTCTTCTTCCAGGGTGTATTCATCCTTTGGATCCAAACTTCTTTTGATTAGAACATCGCGATATGGAAAGCTAAGCTCAACCTCTGAAATAAAAATACATGAATTAAGACATGTTTAAATTTTACCAAATACAACTGACTAGCGTTTTACCGCACAACTAGATATACCACTTTTTGTACAAAACATACTTTATTTTGTATTGAGAAAGTCAAAAACAAATAAAGAATTTAGTTTGTTGCCCTTTTCATTTTCTTTTTCCTGATGTATTTTTTTACTAGGTTAATTTAAAGAGATGTAGGGCTTTCATGTGCTTGAAAAACAGTATAATGTTGTCGATATTTTTGTTTGACCTTAGATTTGTCTTCGAAGTCAATAAACAGTCGCCACTAGGTAAGTTTATAGGAAAGACCATAATTGATATTCTCTCGTTTTTGTACATGATAGAATCCATTGAAATAATACATTATTTAAGAGGGGATGATTTTCATGTATATAACTATATAGGCTATTTGACTGATTTTGAAAAATCGTTTTAAATTATTCTTTGGTACGTAACAAACACAATACATTTTATATTTCTGGAAAATCTGCTGTATTTTTAATAAAACTCAATGTTAAAGTTAAAATTATAAAATTCGCGCTAAAAACGCTGTCTCTGTAATGGCGTCGACATATGTTTCGAGTGATGTCATATGCAAGTAAACAAGTTAACAACGAGTGCAACTACAGTGAATTTTGTTAATAATTCCTCAACTTTTTGGCTAAAATCGTATACAAATGGTGTGTAGTGCCACAATGTACCCATACTTCTTTGAAAACACCACAAAAACTGTTTATATATGTCCCAACAAATCCTAAAAGGCGAAAAAAGTGGTTACAATTAGCTCGAAGAGATCCAAACAGCTTTGTATTGCATTCAAATGTTTTTATGTGTGAAGATTACTTTAATGTAAGTATACAAATATCCTGCTTTAAATACCTACCGATTTATATACAACACAATATCGCCTTTAGATAACTTATAAACACTTTAAGGTACAACCTAACCTTTGGATTAGAATGATTTTGTTTGTTCTAAAAGTTAAATACCTAGCAAGTTAGTACTTTCTCTTTTTATACTTAACGATATTATTATTGAATTGCAGATGGAAAGTGATATAATAAATTACACGGAATATAAAATGGGCTTCGCGAAGAATTTACTTTTCAATTCGTCTCCCATAAGAGATGGTACTCCTTATATTTCTACACTCCATAAACATAACCTAGTTCTGCAGCATAGTCAGCGTTATTTTTAAAGAAACGCACAATCATAAATGCGTCTATCTCAGGTAGGTTAGATATATATTTTGAATTAAGGTGCGTCAGCAACTAAGGCCATTTAGCCATCTCAGGTAGGTTTCTGTTATCGGCTTGCACAAAATGTATGTCCATTTTGAGGTACGAAACGGATTATGTTAATTAAAATATGTTTTTATATAATCAAGAAACAGTTATTTAGATAGTTAAAGATCGAAAATAACACCTGAAAACACACAACACAAAGCTTGTGACATTTATTTACTTGCAAGAGACGTCACCAAACTTGTAACCAATTACAGAGCGTTTCAGTCACTGAATTAATTTCAAAAATATTTGAATTTTAATACGTATATTTTGCAATAAATATGCATATGTTACTTTATATTATAGAGAAATATGCTTCTTTATACTATTATCTGATAGGATGACCACAATTTAAAGCTAATTTTCAATGGTGGCAAATAGCCTATTGTCTACACATGTTTACAGCTTTGATAACTTGAAATTACCTCTAGCTCCTAGACTGCACCTAGCCAAATTAAATAAAATTAAAATTATTGTAAAATAATGAAATTTAAATTACTTTAATTTATTTGGCTATATTTTCAGCTAGCAACAGTTGTCACACAATAGTTAATTGTAAATTCTTGGCATAAAACAGTAATTTAATCATGTAATTTTCCTTGTTTAACAAATCTCTAAAATTTTTCGATCGTATATCTGCGCCTTAAATCCACATAATTTATAGTTATTTTAACACTAATATAATGCGAAAGTGCTATAAATTTCGTGTAAAGCTAATATGTTATTGTCCAAATATTATATTGCAATTAAATTTGGTTTTTGTTAAAGATTTGCCAACTGAAACTATGCCAAATCCTAAATATTCAATGAAATAATCATAATAAAAATATAAATTTTGAAAAATATGGATAAGCATGATCAAAGTTTACAGAATTAACACATAAGTTGTGTCACTTGGGCGGCGCTTCTCAACAACGGCAGTGTTTGGCAGTGCCCAATGCGTATATAGTGACCGGTTCTTTGGAGGATTTATTTAAGTATATTCACACAGGACCTATAAGACTTGGAGGTTTGGAGAGAAAGATGTCCACAGTCTAAACCAGCGATGTTATGACGTGTAAAATAATTTTGAGTTTGTGATTCATAAGAAAAAAAAATGAAAACAAATATAAATTAATATATTTTATTTGCAACAATCTATATACTTTTATATAGCAATAAAAACACAATTTTATGTTTATTTAAGGAAAAAGAGAATTCGGCTATTGCAAATTTAACAGGAATCAACTGACAAATAGTATTAAATTAGGTTTTTATTTTTTTAAATTTATTATAAATAATGAGGCACGGGTATAGCTAAATAAAAATATTTTTAAGACATCTAAAGCCAACTACATTAAAAAGACTACGGCTAGAATATAATTATTATTGCAATAAATGTTTAATCCAACACTGAAGTAGACTAGAAATTAATAAATTGCATTAAATTTTTTAATTAGTCAATTTTAAACAGTTTTAGTGATAAGTGAAGTTACATCAAAATACATAATAAAGTTAAGGGTTTTCGTTGATTCTTTAAACTAAATAAATTACGGAAATGAACTCTGTAACTTTTGTTGGATCTGTTTTTTGTGTAAATCTAAATCTCTGTTGTTTTTCTTTATTTTGGTAAAAACTTTTAATTTTGGTGACAACAACAAACTCGTTTCAGCCATAACTAACCAAAAACTGGCATTTTTAACCTCAAAAGCATGAAAATAATATTTCTTGTGACTATAATTATTTTATTCACACATGTCCTCAAAAAACATTAATTTTGTAAACAACATAACATCCATCAATTAGGAGTATTGTTTAATTTTTTACTCATTTTTCAAAAAACACTGGTTTTTTGGCAACTTTGTTACTGTCACCTTAAAAGTAAACAAGAAAAAGAACTGTTTCGATTAGGTTCCTAATAAGTTCCTTAATTACTGATGTGTTAAAAAGTGAAGAAAGTTGCACTCCATGCCCTCTTGGAGGCTAGGAGAGGAACTAGGTAGGGCAGAAACCTGGAAAATAGTTACAAAAAAGCTAAAAACTCCCTACAGCTCGTCGGTGGACAAGAAAAAGAAGCTTTTTTGTAAGAGTGGGGCCATTAATAAGTTGGCTTTTCTTTAAATAAAATCAAGAATTCTGGGTGGAAGACGTCATTCCTCAGATATGGTAGTAATATGGAGGGGGGCGTAAAAAGTGTATGTGTAAAGAAAATAAATATTTTATAGGAGCTGCTGGTGGCTATGAATGTAATGAGTTTATGCTATTTAAAAGCATTGTAGATGATTATGTCCACAAATTTAAATGATTATTTGTACTGTAGAACTTGCCAGCTCATATAGGATAAGAATCGCCAGTAAATAAAACCATGCTGTTTATCAACCTACAGGTGATTACAGAGAAATAGAGATGTCTGTAACTAGTAATTCTTAAGTCTTGGGAATAATATATGTCCGATATAGCTGTGCAGTTTTTTACCTCAGATTACTCACCATCTTTACACAGGTGACATATCTATGCAATCAGGACAAACACCTGCTCTTATGGATATTCGAGTATATTCTATATAATATAGCTAAGCACCATTTAGAAATTTTGCCTACGAACTAACGCAGCGTGGGTGCCTTTATTGTGGCAAGATGGAGTTTATTAACACAGAACTTGAGATTTGTACAATAAGGAAAAACTTCTGCGGGTCGGTAGGTTCCATAGACTGGACACTCTAGGGATAAAGGGACGAACAAAATGGTGCCTTTCAAGTTGGATTGTAATAAAATGCATAGGAATGGCACTACGTGTTGCTCTGTTGGGAGCTGCCAAAGGAGGAGTTATACTGGTCGACTCCTCGGAGCAGAAGCCGTAAAAATACCTATAAAAAAGCGACATATCCTCTACAGAACATCCATGGGCAAAAGATGGAAGCTTTCCTAAAAGCGTGAGATCATTAATAGGATAAACAGTCTTTTGAATGGAATACAAAATGTTAAGAGTTGTGGTTAGACGACGTTTCTTAGACATGAGAAAAATATTCTAAAGGTGCTCTTGACTTATATATGTATATATTATATATATATATATATATAATATAATATATATATATATATATATATATATATATATATATATATATATATATATATATATATATATATATATATATATTATATATATATAATATATATATATATAATATATATATATATATATATATATATATATATATATATATATATATATATATATATATAAAATATATATATATATATATATATATATATATATATATATATATATTAAGGAAAATACTTTTCTGGCTTGCAAGAGGAATCTGAGCTATTTTGAAGCTACTGAGGCCATGGATATAATGTGTTAATGCTAGTTAAGGATAGTCTCAGAAGTAAAGCCAAAAAGGTTGAATGATTCTTTGTTCTGCAGAACTTGGCCATTCATGAGTAAAGGATGAGCATTGGTAGACTTTTTGGCGTGCATAATTGTGTTTTTAAACTGGTCAAGATTTGAGGGCCAGGGAAAAAGATATCCACATTATCCTGCGCTTGTCTTTAATTTCAGGATCAGAGACTCTCTTCAGAAATTAAATATTAGAGTGGAGGGCATTATCGTCAGCAAACCTATGAATAGGATTGGTTTTGAAAGGAAGAAGATGTTGAGCTGCAGAAGAAATAAAGTTGGTGCCAAAACTAAGCCTTGGAGCACCCCAGCATTAATTTGGTAAAAGCTGGAAGAGTGACAATATACAATAATTAATATACGTCTATTAGAAAGGAAACTGGAGGGCCAAAAACAAAGCTTTGGTGGAAGGAATTTGTTAAGAAGTGCATCATGCCAGACCTGGTTAAAACTAATCCGGGATTTATGAAGAAACTCAAGGAACATATTCCAGTTGTGTGAGACAAAGAAAAAAGGATCTGCTGTGGATCTTTTGTGGTGATATCCGTACTGTCTGTCATGTAAAATTTTGTGGTATTCTAAATACTTTAACATTTGAAAATTAATGATTTTTTCCATTAAGTTACAACTGAGATTAAAGATATAGGTATCTGATCTATAGGTAGAAAAGAGAGTTTTAGATTTTTGGGGATAGGTTGTATGCGCACAGCCTTCTGGTTTTCTGAAAAAATGCCCGTGTCATAAGAAATTCGAGAAGGCGAGTTAAGATGGGTGCAAGCCCAGGAGCACATTTTTTAAGACAAAGCTATCCATCAAGTCCAGACGATTTTAGAGAAAAAAGAATACTTGATTTTAAAAATGATATCAAATATTTTGTAAGGAACTGGTGCAAAAATTGGAAGAGGAAGAGGAAGGATCAAGGGTAGAATTTGCAGCAAATTGTTTTTTTAGAAATAAAAATAATTTTATCTTCATTTATTTATGGAATTCCACCGAAAGTGTAATTTAAACTATCATTTCATTCTGATATTAAAATAAATAAACCTTTAGTAATATTTACATAGATGGATAAAAATGATACATTCTGGTGCAGTGCCAGCTCTATTATTTAACCATGTATATTGTGGCAGATAAAAGAGCGGAGAGCTATTAAAATTGTATTGTGTGGTACTCAATAGAAAGGGTTTAATAGCTGTTTGGATAACGTCCAGAATAATATTTTAACCTTCACCCATAATATTATATTTATAGTTTAATTTTCTACACAGATTCGCATATAATTTATAGTGTAACCTATTTTCTGTGCTTTTCCTTTCCGCCTAAAAATATTTGGGTGAAAATGAATCTTAATAATCTTTGAAGCTTTGTTTCTACCTACGACTGGCCTTTGTAAAAGATAATCCGTCTTTTTAGTTTATTTGAGAAAACTTAAATAATATTGCATTAAAAAAAAAAACATATTCGCAGTGCTTTTACAGTGAAAATTATTATTAGGATACAACAAACGCACCAAGTGTTTACTTCTTAAAACCTCTAAATTAAATCTTAAAATCGGGAGGGTTCGACGAACTCAAGGACAACTCAACGAACAAAGTCCTTTAGTTCGTTGAGGGGGGTTTCAAAAATTCTTTACTTTGTCGATTTGCAAGTTGTAGCGTATGTTTTTCTTAAAGGGTAATTATAAATGTTTTTTTATGTGAGTAAAAGATGGATGCCCTTAAGAAGTAAAATTTGTAAACAACATATAACGTTTTTTGTTGCTTATTATTGTAAATTGTATGAATCTACATATTATGCAATCGGAATATTCGAATAAAAATGTCCAGTGCCAACTGTAGTCTGACTGTTTTTTCAGTTGGTGCACGTTAAATGACTGGAAAATGATAACATACATATATCTATTTAAATAGAAGCTCTGTCTGTTAATTCGCTTCTTTCTTTAATTGCTTCTATTTACAACAATGTGCGAAATCATACTTAAGGTCAGTGCATCCATCGTTTTTCTTTCAATATTAAGTAATAATATGGGCTAAATGGCGTACCAGCAATAATTTTAAGGAAACATAAGAAGCACGGATTCAGTCAGAGCCGATCTTTTTTCAGTTTTACATAAGAGAAGCAAACTCCCTTGAATTGCAGATCGATGAATATGACATAGCAAGGGCTCTTGACTCGTCCACAACCTTTCTGTCTACTGTCTTCCTCTAAATTATTGCTGGAGTACCCCAGAGCTCAGTACTGGTATAAACTCTATTTTTTCATCAGATTAACGATCTTCTTTCTTCCACGATCAGTTTCATCCATAGTTTTTTTGATTTTAATAGTCTAATATCCTCGAGCCAGTCTGTGAGCCTAATTTGGAAACCTAGCACAGGGTAAAGCATTTTTTTACAGGACCTTCAGTTGGCGTTAGATTGGGGCACCAAAAATCGTGTCTTTTTAAATGCCTAAAAACGAAATCGTGTTCCCTGTAGGTAAAAAAAGTCTGCCAATACTCATATTTTACATAAAGAAACCTTGGCCACTCATAGGCCAAGTTTTGCGAACAAAGGGTCATTTAACCTTGTGGGCATTACTTTCGAGAATAACCTTAGTTGGCATACACGATCTTGAGAGCCACAAAAGCTTCAAAAAAGCCCGGATTCCCCTTTTGAGGTAGAACTTATTTTTTCCCTTCTAATTTGTTTGTATCCCAAATAGGACCCTCTTTGAAATACTGTTCTCGTATCTAGAAAATCGCGTATCCCACATTAGCATTGTTAATTTCGTCCTTAGAAGAGCCGTTGGCCTACAGGTTAAAAATAATTATTATTTTCTTTGGCTCTACACTTAATTATCATTTTTAGTTGTGGAACTTTTGAAGAGGGTGTGCGATTTGGATAGTGATGTATCTCCAACCGTTTCAAGTAATAACTGAAAACGTAAGACGCAATTCATACAATTTTTAAGACTAGTAAAAATTATACAAATAAAAAAAAATAAAAATTCGTATAAAAATTATTTATACGACTGCATGTCTAGCCTACACTATAACATAAAAATTAAAGCAGTAATCTATTTCTATAAAACCGCTTGTCAGTTTTGTTTGCGCTTTTTTGCCTAATTTTACATTAAACTGTAGCTTATTTAAAAGTTTTTTATCATCCCCAAATTTCCTAATTGAAATACGAAGATGGCCTTTATAGTTTTTATTGTAGATGCTATACACAAAATACGTTGTCTGTTTTTAATAGTTAATAAAAAAAATCCAAAGGTGATGACGACTAAAAAGCATATAATTTATTTCTAAATGGCAAAACTATAAAGCAAAAAACCTTTTTGAATAAAGGATTACAGATTTTAATTGGAGATTGTTAAATAGATGATGATTAGTGCTAAAATTTATTGTATCGCTGTCAAGTGTCATAAACATATTTATTTCTAACAATAAATGATGCTAACATTATATTTAAACCGTTTAATTTTTTTGTTTACAAATCCTTCAGTATATTTCCAAATCAAAGTTACATTTCAATTAAAATCCGTATTAAAATTAGTATTTTAATAAACTCTGATACCGTCTGTATACAAATAGAATGACGCCATCATCTTTATAGTTCAAAAGTAAATGTTCACTTTTATTTAACGTAAATCGCATTTGAAATTAAACATTCTGATTCAGGCTTACTTGATGATTGGTTAGCTTTTAATGTTTTTTTTATATATTTTTTTAATAACACAGCGATAACCATTGTAGGCATATTCCAGAAATAATTCCACAATCTGAAGTATTGTTCAAATTAGAGTTTTTTGTCTAATCTTGACAAGACTCCACAGGACCAAATATTTATGACTATTCCGTATATTAAAGGAACTTCGGAAAGCAAATAAGTATAATGTTAAAACAGCATTTAAATCCCAAGCCACTCTAAGAAGTATTTTTACTAAGACGAGACCGGACAACAATGTTTCAAAAAATGACTGTATCTACCAAATTCCCTGTGAATGTGATGAGGTATACACCGGGGAAACAAAAAGAACACTTAAAATTAGAGTTAAAGAACACAAAAAACATATAGAACGAGGTGAAACGTGGAAATCAGGGATTGCCGAACGCGCAGGGTCAAAACAACACCGCATACAATTATCAAAAGCAAAAATTATTCATAAAGATACCCACTGAAAATAAAGAAAATTAAAAAAAAATGTAATATTTGCAAACAACCAAAATCTATTTAGGAAACGTAGTGTCGACATTCTGAATATATGGCAGCAGTTGCTGAATCGTGAAAAATCGGTCAAGCTTCGGTGAACAACGGAAAGTATATAAGTCGTAGTCTTTAGAAATAGTTTTTACTTATCAGTTAAAAACGGTTGGAGATACATCACTAACCGAAACATTGTGTATTGTTCCATGACACCCCGTATAAAAACACGGATCCTGGTTTTACACTTTTATTGATATCTAGACAATTTTGTTTTTAACGTACTATTCAACTGTTCCTTAAAATGTCTGTCAAACGTCGAATACAAAACTAAACTGACTCATTGTGGATTTTCCTTCGCTTTATATAGTAATGTAGAAAAGAATGGAAAAGTCTAGAATTACTGGAAGAATTCTTTTACTACAGGATGCCAGAAAAAAAGATGTGTAACCTGTAGTAACCTATTTTTTAATAAATTATTAACCTAAATAAAATAATTCTAACCTTTTACATTTCTAATAACTAAACACTAACTAAAGTCTGTAACAGTATTAATTAACAAATAATAATATTGGAAGTCCAAGATTTTAGTGTTATTGAAACCATAACATTGTCTAACACTTTCAGAGATGACTCTTATGTTAATCAGACGGGCTCATGGGAAAACATGGGGTCTTAATCGAACGGTTTATTGGTTATTCACCATGGTGGTAAGGCCTATTATAACATACGCATCACTGGTATAGTGGACAAAAATGCGACAAAGAACTGCTGTTACAGAACTGGCCAAGTTACAGAGACTTGCTTGCTTAAGCTATTCCAGGAGCAATTAAAACAACCCCAACAGCAGCCATGGAGTATCTCTTAGACCTTCCACCACTTAACCTCATAGTGATGGGACAGGCAAGAATGGGCTGCTTTCGACTGCAACAAAAACCAACTATGTGTCTACGCTAGGTTGGGACATAACAACATAAAAAGTCAGGTTGGCGGCAACATCCTGGACGAGAGAACAGATCAGATGATTCCCCAATACTCATTCAACAAAAACTTGGAGGTAAAAATTCCAGATCGAAGTGAGTGGCAGCAATCTGATCTATCCAGCACGGTTGGGGACATAAACTGGTATACGGATGGTTACAAAACAGGGGAGGAAACTGGAGCGGGCGTGTACAGTAAAATAATAAATTCATAATTCTCCATTCCACTGGGAACACACAGTTCTGTATTTTAAACGGAAATATACGGTTTTCTGTAACTGTGCAAAAGAAAACAAAAGGTGAGCTTATAAAAACAACCGGATCTGCATAATAACAGATAGCCAGGCGTCACTAGGGGCACTTGTAAACCCAAGGTAACGTCCAAGCTGACATGGAAATGCCAAAAAAAACTGGAAGTCCTAGGAAAATGTTACAGGGTAACTCTCCTGTGGGTACCAGGACATTCGACAAGAGAAGGCAACGAAAAAGCAGATGAGCTAGCAAGACAGGGATCATCCAGAACCTGCCCTTGGAGTAACCAAAACCACAGCACTAGGGCAAACCAGGGAATGGATCCGAAACAAACACGAGGAACACCGGGGGAGCCTCGGTAGAATAGGTAGACATGGAAAAAGCTTCATAAGGGGCTCATCCAAAAGAAGGAAGGAAGAACTACTTAGACAGAGTAGGAAAAGACTTCGCATAACAGTAGGGCTGCTAACAGGGCACGATAACCTAAGAGGACACCTACACAAAATAGGCTCATATAATAGGGACTCAAGTAGCAGAATGTGCGACGAGGGGGAAGAAACAGCCTACCATATCCTGTGCGAATGTGAAGCGTTAAATCACAAAAGACAGGCACTATTTGGGCAACCGAAAATGGGCCCACAGGAATATATCAACTAACCAGTTTTGGGGCTATACAGACTTGTAGAAGGAACAAGACTAACGGGAGGATTATTATAAAAGATAAAGGGATATTAGGCACAAAAAGCCCAAGAGGCTGCGCTGCCTCCGGTAGTAAATCAAGATGGCTTCCAGGAAGAAGAAGAAGAAGAACACTTTCAAAAAACATTTTTTGCTGTTGTAACCATGGTTACTGACTTTTTAAACTAATGCAATAAACAAAAAATGAGACATTTTGCAAGTGCTTAGATTTTTTGGATTTTTGGATTGCTATATTTATTTCTGTTTCAGACAATATGCGAGTTCATTTGGGGTAAATGGGGCCGTGCACACTTAGTTACTATACCCCGGGACCAGGACCAAAGCGGTCCCCTTGTATAAAAACTTTTCTAACATTTTAAAACAAAAAATGTATTCAATTCTTATTTATTGAGGTGCTTTTTTTAATTGAAAATAAAATAAACAGATTATAGTATTCTTTTAGGTACTAACCCAATCGTTATACAATCAGAAACAAACCTGTATATCGTTTTATTTTGTAAATATATGTAATTTTAAAATGTTAACTTTTTTTGTCACATAAATTTTTTTATCAAATTTTAAATGTACTAGGGCCCCTAAACAATTATTTATCAATAAAAAAATTAACACATCAGGTTTTCCTGTGACATCAAAACATATATTTTTGTGAAAAGTATAAAAAACAGCTACATTTAAAGAAATTATTGCTTAATGTACTTAAAATACTTATGATTTCCGTGAATATTTGACTTCTGGTAGATCCTTTCTAAGTCTCCAACGATAATTTGCTAGCATTCCTGGATTCCATTTTCCTTGATAGCGCTTCTCCATTAAAGAAATGTTCTGATGGAACCTCTCCCCTTTTGTTTTCCCCCCAAATTTGGGGGTGAAAGGAGGACGGGAAACAAAAGGAAAAAAAAGGTTTTTTAAAAAGGAACCCATTTTTTTTAAAAATTTGGGAAAAAAGCCCCCCTTTTTTTTAAAGGGAAAAATGGCCCCAAAAGGGAATGTTTTTAGAAAAAAAATTACCCTTTGGGGAAAATTTTGGAAAAACTTACCCAAGGAAAAGCCCAAAAAAATTCGGGAAAAATTTCTTTTTTTTTAAAGGAAAAATTTTAAATAAAAAAATTTAAGAAAATTAAATTTTTTTTAAAAAGAAAGGCTGTTTTTTTTTTCCCCCTTTGGGGGATGTGGAAAAAAATTTTTTTTTTAAAGGGGAATAAAAAATTTGGGTTTTGGGGCCCCCAAAAAATTTAAAAATTTTTTGAATTAAAAAAAAATGTGGAAAAAAAAAAAATTTTAACTTTTTTAAAAAATTTAAAAAATTAAAATTTAAATTTAAAAACAAAATAAAACGATATACAGGTTTGTTTCTGATTGTATAATTTTTGGGGGAATTCCTTTAAAAAATTTTTTTATAATCTGTTTATTTTTTTTAAAAATTTTAAAAAAAACCCCTAAATAAAAAAGAAAAATTAAATTTTTTTTTTAAAATTTTAAAAAAAAATTTTTAAAAAGGGGGCCCTTTGGCCCTTTTGGGGTATAGAAAAAAAAGGGGCACGGCCCCATTTCCCCCAAAAAAAAACTGCATATTTCGAAACAGAAATAAATATAGCAATCCAAAAATCCAAAAAATCTAAGCACTTGCAAAATGTCTCTTTTTTTGTTTATTCATTATTTAAAAAGTCAGTAACCATGGTTACAAAAAAAAAAAAATTTTTTGAAAGTGTTCTTCTTTTTCTTTTTTTTCCCCTTTTTTTTCCCTTTTTTGGAAAATTTACTACCGGAGGCAGCGCGGCCTTTTGGGTTTTTTGTGCCTAACCCCCCTTTTTATCTTTTATAATAATCCTCCCGTTAGTCTTGTTCCTTCTAAAAGTCTGTATAGCCCCAAAACTGGTTGTTGATATTTCCTTTGGGCCCTTTTTTTGGTTGCCCAAAAAATTTTTTTTTGTTTTTTAAAAACCCCCTTCACATTGCACAGGATATGGTAGGCTGTTTTTTCCCCCCCCGTCGCACATTCTGCTACTTGAGTCCCTATTATATGAGCCTTTTTTTTTGTGGGGGTCCTTTAGGAAACCGGGGCCCCTTTTTTGGGGTTTTTTTCCCACTCTGTCTAAGTAGTTTTTCCCTTTCCCCCCTTTTGGATGACCCCCCTTTTAAGCTTTTTCCATGTCTACCTATTCTACCGAGGCCCCCCGGTTTTCCTCGTTTTTTTTTCGGATCCATTCCTGGTTTCCCCCCAGTGCTGGGGTTTTTGGGGGCGGGGAGGGGTTTTGGGGTGATCCCGGGGTTTTCTAGTCCCCGTTTTTTGTTGCCTTCTTTTTTTCCGGGAAAGCCCCGGGTACCCACAGGAGGTTACCCTGTAACATTTTCCTAGGACTTCCATTTTTTTTGGGATTTTGTCAGTTTGGGGCGTTACCTTGGGGGCCCCTGGCGCCTGGCTATCTGTTTTTTGCGGGCCCCGGGTTTTTTTTTTAAACCCACCTTTTTGTTTTCTTTTCACATTTTTGAAAACCGTATTTTTCCCCCTTTTAAAAAGGGAACTGTGTTTTCCCCGTGGAATGGAGAATTATAAATTTTTTTTATTTTACTGTACACGCCCGCCCAGTTTCCTCCCCTGTTTTGAAAAACCAAAATTTATGTCCCCAACCCTGCGGGGTAGATCAGATTGTCCACCACTTCGATCGGGAAATTTTTTTCCTAAGTTTTTGGGAAAATTTGTATTGGGGAATCATCTGATCTTTTTCTTCGTCCGGATGTTGCCGCCCCTTTTTTTATGTTTTTTATGCCCCAAACCCCAAACGTGGGGCCCCATAGTTGGTTTTTTTTTTGCAGTCAAACACCCCCTTTTTTCCTTCCCCTCACTTGGGGGTTAGGGGTGGAAGGTCAAAAAAGATATATGGGCTGTGTTGGGGTTGTTTTTTCTTTTTAATAGCTAAAAGCAAGTTTTTTAACTTTTGGGTTCTGTAACAGCGTTTTTGTTTTTTTTTGTCCACTATACCATGAGGTATGTTATAATGGGCCCCTTTTTACCATGGGAATAACCAATAAACCGTTCGATTAAGACCCCATGTTTTCCCCCCCAGCCCGTCTGATTAACATAAGAATCATCTCTGAAAGTGTTAGACAATGTTATGGTTTCAATAACACTAAAATTTTTTGGGTTTTCCCAAAATTATTATTTGTTAATTAATAAAAATGTTTCGGTTTTTTTATGTTTAAATTTTTTAAAAAATGAAAATTTTAAAAAATTTTAAAGGTTAAAAAATTTTTTGGGGTTCCCCCAAAATTACCATTTTTTTCCCCGATTAAAAAATTTCTGAGTTTTTCCCAACTTTTAAAAAAATTTTTTTGGGGTTTTTTGAAAAATTTTAAAATTTTTTTTAATTTTTTTTTTTTCCCAGGGGGGGTTTTCCCGAAATTTTTCTTTTTTTAAATTGTTGGGGTTTTTGGGGTTTTTCCCCCGGCCCTTTGGAAACCCGTTTTCCCAAAAATTTAAAAACCCTTTCCCCAATTTTTTTTGGTTTTTTAACTAAAAATTTTTAAATGTTTTTTTTTTTTTTTTTTTTCCCCCGGTTTTGGTTTTAACCTTTTTAAACCAAAAAAATTTTTACGGGGGGAATTTTTTTGGTTTAAGTTTTCCCCCGTTTTTTTTTTTTAAAAAAATTTTTTTTTTTTTTGGGGTTTCTTTTTTTTTTAGTAAAAATACTTCTTAGAGTGGTTTGGGGTTTAAATGCTTTTTTAAACATTATACTTTTTTTTTTCCCCAATTTCCCTTTTAAATATAGGAATAGTCATAAATATTTGGTCCTGTGGAGTCTTGTCAAGATTAGACAAAAAACTCAAATTTTTAACAATATTTAAATTGTGGAATTATTTTGGAAAGTACAATGGTTATCCCGTGTTATTAAAAAAATATAAAAAAAAAATTAAAAGCAAACCCCAACCCAAAAAAATTTTTAAACCCTTTTAAAAAAAGGGAAAATTTACTTTTAACCCATAAAGATGAGGGCCCCCCCTTCTATTTGTATACAGACGGTATCAGGATTTATTAAAATACAAAAATTTTAAAAACCCAAAATTTTTTTGAAATGTAATTTTTATTTGGAAATATACTGAAGGATTTGTAAAAAAAAAAAAATTTAAAAGGTTTAAATATAATTTTCATCATTTATTGTTAAAAAAAAAATATGTTTATGACCTTGACAACGAACAATAAATTTTAGCACAAAATCATCTATTTAAAAATTTTCCCCCAAATTTAAAAACTGTAATCCTTTATTAAAAAGGGTTTTTTTCTTTATATTTTTTCCCCCTTTAAAAAAAAAATTATATGTTTTTTTGTCGTCATCACCTTTTTTTTTTTTTATTAACTATTAAAAACGAAAACGTATTTTTTTACATCTACTAAAAACTATAAAGGCCATCTTCGTATTTAAATTGGAAAATTTTTGGGGATGAAAAAAAATTTTTTAAATAAGTACATTTTAAATTTAAAATTAGGAAAAAAAGCGCAAACAAAAAAAAAAAAGGGGGTTTTTATAAAAAAACTGCTTTAATTTTTATTTTTTTGGTAGGCTAGACATGCAGTCGTAAAAAAAATTTTTTTATACAAATTTTTTTTTTTTTATTTGAAAAATTTTTTTACAGTCTTAAAAATTTATAAAATTTCCCTTTTTTTCAGTTATTACTTGAAACGGTTGGAGATACTCACTACCCCAAAAAACCCCCCCCTCTTCAAAAATTCCACAACTAAAAATGATAATTAAGTGTAGGCCCAAAAAAAAAATAATTATTTTTAACCCCGTAGGAACGGTTTTTAAAAGGGCGAAATTAAAATGCTAATTTTGGGATAAAGCGATTTTTTAGATAGAAAACGGACAAAAAAGGGTCCTTTTTTGGGGTACAAACAAATTAGAAGGAAAAAAAAAGTTTCCCGGGGGAACCCGGGCTTTTTTAAGTTTTTTTGGGTTAAAAATTGTATGCCAACTGGGGTTTTTCTCGAAAAAAAATGCCCCAAAGGGTTTAAAAGACCCTTTGTTCAAAAATTTTGGGCCCATAGTAAGGTTTTTTTTTTTAAAATAAATTAAAAATTTTTTTTTTCCAAAGGGGGGAAAACGATTTCTTTTTTGGCATTTAAAAAAACCATTTTTTGGGGCCCCAATCCCCCAATTAAGGTCCTGAAAAAAAAATTTTTTTTTTTTTGGGTTTCCCAAAATTGGGGTCACAGACTGGCTCGAGGATATTAGACTATTAAAATAAAAAAAATATGGATGAAACGTCGTGGGAAGAAGATCGTTAATCGTGAAAAAATAGAGTTTATACCAGTACTGATTTGGGGGGACTCCCCAATAATTTAAGGAAGCAGAAAAAAAGGGGTTTGGACATCAAGGCCCGCTATGTCAATTCATCGACTCAATTAAAGGGGGGTTTTCTTCTCTTATGTAAAACTAAAAAAAAATCCTTTTTGATGAATCCTGCTTTTATTTTTTAAAAAATTGCTGGTACGCCTTTTTGCCCATATTATTACTTAATTTGAAAGAAAAACGATGGAAATGGTTAAATGATTTCGAAATTGTTGTAAATGAAGAAAATTTAAAAAAAAGCGAATTAACAGACCCAAAAATTTTTTTAAAAAAATATATGTATTTATCATTTTCCAGTCTTTTTAAAGTGCCCCAAAATGAAAAAAAAAGTCAAATTTCAGTTACTGGAATTTTTTTTTTGAATATTCCGATTGCATAATATGTAGATTCATACAATTTACAATAATAAAAACAAAAAACTTATATGTTGTTTCAAATTTTTTTTAAAGGGTATTTTTATCAATAAAAAAAATTTTAATTTTTTAAAAAAAAATCCGAAACAAAAGTAAAAATTTTTTTAAACCCCCCCCAAAGAACTAAAGGACTTTGTTCGTTAAGGGTTTCCCTTAGTTTCGAAAACCCCCCCCTTTTTAAAAATTTAAAATTTTGAGGTTTTAAAAATAAACACTTGGTGCGTTTTTTGTATCCCAATAATAATTTTCAGAAAAGCAAAGCGAAAATGTTTTTTTTTTTTTAATAAAAATTATTTAAGTTTTTTTTAAATAAACTAAAAAAACGGTTATCTTTTACAAAAAAGGGCCCCCCGTTAGAAACAAAGCTTCAAAGATTATTGATTTTTTTTCACCCAAATATTTTTTTTGGGGAAAAGGGAAAAACACAGAAAATAGGTTACACTATAAAAAATTATATGCGAAACTGTGTAGAAAATTAAACTATAAATATAATATTATGGGTGAAGGTTAAAATATTATTCTGGAGTTATCCAAAAAGCTATTAAACCCTTTCTATTGAGTACCACAAATACAATTTTAATACTCTCCCCTTTTTTCCCACAATATACATGGTTAAATAATAGAGCTGGCACTGCACCAGAATGTATCATTTTTATCCATCTAGTAAATATTACTAAAGGTTTATTTATTTTAATATCAAATAAATGATAGTTTAAATTAAATTTCGGTGGGAAATTTCCCTAAATAAAAGAAGAAAAATTATTTTTTTTTCTAAAAAAACAATTTTGCAAATTCTACCCTTGATCCTTCCCTTCCTCTTAATTTTTTCACCGTTCCTTAAAAAAATTTGATATCATTTTAAAATCAAGTATTCTTTTTTTTCTAAAATGTCTGGGCTTTAAAGCGTCAAAAAAAGTGCTCCTGGGCTTGCACCCATCTTAACTCCCTTCTCAATTTCCCATGAACGGGATTTTTTCAAAAACCAGAAGGCTTGCCATACAACCTATCCCCAAAAATCAAAAATCTCTTTTTCCCCATAGATCAATACCTATATCTTTAATCTGTTGTAACTTAATGGGAAAAAAAATTTAATTTTTAAATGTTAAAGTATTTAAAAACCCCAAAATTTTACATGACAGACAGTCGGATATCCCCCAAAGATCCACAGCAGATCTTTTTTTTTTGTCTCCCCCAACTAATATGTTCCTTGATTTCTTCATAAATCCCGGATTAGTTTTAACCAGGTCTGGATGATGCCTTCTTAACAAAATTTCCCTTTCCCCCAAAGCTTTTTTTTTGTTTCCTTTCTAAAAACGTATTTTAATTATTGTATTTTGCACTTTTAAACAACCAATTTAATTAATTAATTTTAAAATTTATTTTATTTATAAATTTTTTCAAAACCAATCCAAAAATTAAAATTTTTCTTTTAATTCCCTTCCCAAATTAATTTAATTTTAAAGAAATTTGATTGAAATTAAAAAATTTAAATAATTAATATTTTTTTTAAATTTAATTTAAAAAAAATTATATAAAAAAATAAATTATTATATAATAATTTAAAAAAATTAACCCTTTTTTTTATTTAATATTTAATAATTAAAACTTTATATCCAAATCCTAAAAACCCAAAACTATAATTTTTAAAACTTTAAAAAATTATTATATATATATATATATATATATATATATATATATAAAATTTTATATATATATATATAAAAATAAAAATAAAAATAAAAATATAAAAATCTTTCAAAAATATTTATGAAACCTAAATTAGAATTTAAATATTTTAATGTTAAAAAAAGTTAAATTAAATTTTTATTATTAAAAATTGTTTATTTATTTAATAATTTAAATTTTTAAAACTTTCCATTTTTTCCCAAATATTTTTAAGAATATGTCTGTTTTTATAATTTTTAAAATTTGCTTAAATAATAAAAAATTTTTTTTTGGGTAAAAAATATTTTCCCTTTTTTATGCTTTTTAACAACCAACCCAAAAACCATTTTTTGTCCCTTTAAAATTTTGCCCCAAATTTTTTGGAAAAACCCCCCGCAAATTTTTTATTATAAAATCCCCAAATTTGTTTAATAAAACCCAAATTTGAAATAAAGGAAAATTATTGTAAAAATTTCTAAAATTTTAGTATATTATATAAAAAATATAATATATAAAATTTTTTATTATAATATTATTTAAAAATATAATTATAAAAAATCCCTTTATATCGGACATATATTTTTTCCCAAGACTTAAAATTACTAGTTACAGACATCTTAATTCAACCCTGTAGGTTGATAAACAGCAGGGTTTTTAATTTCCCCTGGCGATTCTTATCCTATATGAGCTGGAAAGGGTTCTCTTTTACAAATAATCATTTAAATTTGTGGACATAATCATCTACAATGCTTTTAAATAGCATAAACTCATTACATTCATAGCCACCAGCAGCTCCTATAAAAATATTTATTTTCTTTACATCCCTTTTTACCCCCCCCCATTTACACCATATCTAAAGAATGACGTCTTCCCCCCAAATTCTTGATTTTATCCAAAGAAAAGCCAACTTATTAATGGCCCCACTCTTACAAAAAAGCTTCTTTCTTGCCCACCGACGAGCTGTGGGGGATTTTTTAGTTTTTTGTAACTTTTTTTTCCGGGTTTCTCCCCCTAGCTAGTTCCTTTTCCTAGCCCCCAAAAGGGGGGCAGGGAGTGCAATTTTTTAAACAATAATTTTTCCCTAATTTTTTTGTTTTTTGGGAATGTTAAAATTTTTTGTTTAAAAAAAACAAAAATTAATGTTTTTAAAAAAGGACATGTGTGAATAAAATAATTATAGCCCAAAAAATATTATTTTCATGCTTTTGAGGTTAAAATGCCAGTTTTTGGTTAGTTTTTGGCTAAAACGAGTTTGTTGTTGTCCCCAAAATTAAAAATTTTTTTACCAAAAAAAAAGAAAAAACAAAAAGAGTTTTAAAAAAATTTGAGTTCATTTCGGTAATTTATTTTTTTAAAAGAATCAACGAAAACCCTTAACTTTATTATGTATTTTGATGTAACTTCATTATCACTAAAACTGTTTAAAATTGACTAATTAAAAAATTTAATGCAATTTATTAAATTTTAGTCTACTTCAGTGTTGGATTAAACATTTATTCAATAATAATTATATTCTAGCCGTAGTCTTTTTTAAAGTAGTTGGCTTTAGATGTCTTAAAAAAATTTTTATTTAGCTATACCCCTGCCTCATTATTTATAATAAATTTAAAAAAAAAAAAAACCCAATTTAATACTATTTGTCGTTGATTCCTGTTAAATTTCCAAAAGCCGGGAATTTCTTTTTTCCCTTTAAAAAAACATAAAATTGTGTTTTTTTGCAAAATAAAAGTATATAGATTGTTCAAATAAAATATATTTTTATATTTGTTTTCATTTTTTTTTTTTTATGAATCACAAACCCAAAATTTTTTTTACACTCATAACATCGCTGGTTTAGCTGTGGACATCTTTCTCCCCCCAAAACCCCCAAAATCTTATAGGTCCAATAACCCTTAAAAAAATCCTCCAAAGGGGCCGGGCCTATATACGCATTGGGCACTTAAAAAACTGCCGTTGTTGAGAAGCGCCGCCCGGGGACCAACTTATGTGTTAATTCTGTAAACTTTGATCATGCTTATCCATATTTTTTTAAAATTTTTATTTTAATTTTAAAATTTTTTCAAGAAATATTTAGGATTTGGCATAGTTTCAGTTGGGAAATCTTTAACCAAAAAACCAAATTTTAAATTAAAATTATTTGGACAATAACATATTAAAAATTTTTTTTAGGGAAAATTTTTGGCCCCTTTCCCCTTTTATTAGTTTAAAATAACTTTTAAATTATGTGGTTTAAGGCCCAAGGGTATACGATCGAAAAAAATTTTTGAGATTTTTAAAAAGGAAAATTCATGAAATTTAAAATTTCTGTTTTATGCCAAAAATTTACAATTAACTATTTTGGGGCAACTGTTGCTAGCTGAAAATATAGCCAAATAAATTAAAGTAATTTAAATTTCATTATTTTACAATAATTTTAAATTTTTTTTAATTTGGCTAGGTGCAGTCCCAGGGGCTAGAGGTAATTTCAAAATTAAAACAAAGCTGTAAACATGTGTAGACAATAAAAGGGTATTTGCCACCATTGAAAATTAAACTTTAAATTGTGGTCATCCTATCAGATAATAGTATAAAAAACATATTTCTCTATAATATAAAGTAACATATGCATATTTATTGCAAAATATCCCTTTTAATATTCAAATATTTTTAAAAATTAATTCAAAAAAACTAAAACCTCTTAAATTGGTTACAAGTTTGGTGACGTCTTTTGAAATTTAAAAAAAATGTCACAAGTTTTTGTGTTGTGTTTTTTTCGAAATTTTCCGGCGTCCGGTTTAAGGGGGGGACTGTCCCCTTTGGAAGTTAAGTCCCTCCCCTTAGCGAGGCAAAAACCCCCGTTTTTTCACAATTTTAGTAGAAATTCTTATTTTCCCCATTAATCTAAAATTCTAAAATTTTTTTGAACTTTAAAACATGTTTATACGCACCTTAGCGTTTGCGGCAATAAGTTTTAAACATAAAGTTTCTGTTTGACCTTCGATCGTGAAGTGCCCCGGATGGGGAAAACTACATATTTTTTTTCCGGGAAGGGGCTGAAGGCGCTGTATCAACAGCTTTTACCGTCGGGGATCAAGGAGAAGCTCAAGCCAAACGATGGAGTCCTTCTTCTGGGGCTAAGCGCTGTGAACGAAGATTCCTATACCTGTTTCTTTTGAGAGCCCCACCCCGGGGAAATTTTTCCCTAATGGGGGAAAAGATGGTTGGGGCTCAGCAGGAAGGGGCAGCACGGGAAAAAAACGGTTATGCGTGATACCAGTAGCAGCTTCTGGTTGGACTTCCATTTTTGTGCCTTGCACAGATAAAAAAAAATCATTGGGAAAATTTTAATTTTTGTGAAAATTTCAAAATTTTTAGGGCTTGAGCCCAAAAATCCAGAAATTACACTGACAAAGGGCCGGGGGAAACCCTTCACCTTGCCCGAACGTATGTCTGGAAAGGGGGGGTTTGGCAAACGATTTCTTGGAAGAAATAAACCCCAAAACGGAACAATCAATAAATCAAATTTTTGAACATACTCCTATAGCAGAGTTCGGCTCCATGAGGGGAGAGAATATTCAGTTTAAGGGTAATGCCCATGGCAAAATGAAAGAAACAAATTATCCATGGGAAAACAGAAAGGGGGAACCTTTTGATTAAATTAATTATGTTTTTTTTTGTGTAAAATTTTTTCCAAATATTTAAAAAAAGGAAAAGGGAAAAACCATTTTAGAAAAAGTAAAATCACAACAAAAATATTTTTAAATTCCATTTAATATGTCTTTGTTTTTTTTTTTTAGATCCTTAAATTTGGGGATTTTATGTTTTCTGTTTTAAACATTTTTAGGGATGTAATATTTTCGTTTTTGGTTTTGGTTTCTTTTAATTTTTTGGGTTTTCCCCCTTTTTTGTACTTAAAGTACCTGCTTTTTTTTTATTTTTAAAAAAAAAAAATGTACAGATATTTTATATAAAAAATAAAAATTTGTAACTAGTTCTTTTTTGTTTTAAAATAAAAACCTTTTTTAAATTTAAAAATTAAAACCCCAAAAACATTAAAGTTAAACCCCTTGGGGAAATATATAATTATTAAGCTATAACGTTTTTTTTTTAGTATATATAAAAAGATATATTTTATATATATATATATATAAATATATATATATATATATATATATATATATATATATATATATATATATATATATATATATATATATATATATATATATATATATATATATATATATATATATTATTATATATATATATATATATATATATATATATATATATATATATATATATATATATATATATATATATATATATATATATATATATATATATATATATATATATATACAGAAAAAAAGTCCCGATTTTTAAAAAAAAAAATATGGCAACCCTAGTTTTCAGGTGTTATTTTCGATCTTTAATAACTAAATAACTGTTTTTTGATTATATAAAAACATATTTTAATTAACATAAAACCGTTTCGTACCTCAAAATGGACCTTCCCTTTTTGCAAGCCGATAACGAAACCACCCAAAATTTGGGTAAATGGCCTTAGTTGCTGACGCACCTTAAATTCAAAATATCTATCTAACCTTTCCTGAGATAGACGCATTTATGATTGTGCGTTTCTTTAAAAATAA